>QFFB01000460.1:0-11879 GCA_003316465.1 Ramaria cf. rubripermanens
TCAATTGGAGGATGTCAGCAAGTCTTCGGATATGGACTTTCCGGGAAGACCTGGGGACCTTGGACTCAAGAGAGTCGAAAAGGTATATTTGATCTGATGTCGTCGGTTGGCGGGACATGTATGAAAAGAATTGCAAAGCTATGGTTGTTGACGGTTGTGACGGCTGTGACGACATTCTAGCGCCGTTTCATCCATCGCAGACATGTGGCATTTTCTCAAGAACAATGTACTTATTATAAATTTAGACTTGGCTTTTTCGGAGGTGGTCGCATTTAGAAACCCTTTTCGAAAGTCATTAATATTTATTTATTTATTTTGACTCTCCTGAGGGTCTTGGTAATTACCTCCCCGCACATACAGACCAGTATAGTCACAGCACCGGTATTTAATATTTGGTACTTAGACTTCATCACGATATCCAGTGCCAACTTGAGGGTAAACATATTAATATCTATCCTGATGAATGAGCAACTGATGAGTCATATTTCTGATATTTTGATGAAGAGCCGTCATGCCTACAGTGCAAAGGAGAGCCAGAGTTAAGACTTTATACCATTCCCAAAAGATTCTCTTGATCAATCAGTGGTTTAGGGCTCCATCAGTCATCAATTGATCACGGAACCGCTAGCCAAAGTGATATATACTGTAGTTCATCTGAGCCACAATAAGAATAGGTAGGCATTCAATGTTACAGTTACAATTTTGGCTTGTCAGTTTCCGTCCGCATGTCATTAACGAACTCGGCAACACTATCGGCTACCACGTCCGCGCTATCCGCCATTAGCCAGTGTCCTTTTCCTGGTATTCGCACAACTCGCAACGAAGGGACATGTTGATGCATTCGTTCTACTTGAGACGGGGAGCAGGTGCCGTCCCTGTCACCCCATAAGAAGAGGACAGGGAGTGATGCTGGAAGGCGAGTGGGGAGTTCTCCGGCTAACGTTCGGTCAGTGCGAGAAATGAGATGATTGAAATACAATAGTTGTACATACCTGCTTCTTCGTCAAACCTATGTTTCGTAGTACGGTAATAGTTAAGAGGACCATTCATGCCACCCGCTCTGAAATTATCCAAGTAGTATTGAAACTCCTACGGTCCATGTCAGGATGGAAGTCTTGACACACTAAATCATCCTACCTTAGTGTTTAACAGAAGACGTATGTCTTCCCGCGAATATCCATTCACGACGAGCGATCGCAGTTTTCCTAATGGTGTGATATTTCTATTAGAAGCACTCCCCGGATGACTATGAAGAAGCGAAATGAAAGTAGGCAGCTGCCGATGGTAAGGGTCAGCACATTGTAATGTTATACGAGGTAATCGAGATGTGTTCTGACGTTGTTTTCTATTTCTTTTGTTGACGAGGGATCATTAAAGTAGAGCTGATAACCAAAAATCGGCAGACGCTCAACAACTTGCTCGAGAGTAAGATAATCCGGCCGTGGGGGAGTAAACGGAATGGAGAGCCTGAAGTTGTCGAATTCAGTATGTTATGGCAAATATCATTGTCACCATATTTACGCTACGAGCGCCTGTATCCTGTCTGGGTGCCAAAGGGCAAACCGCCACACAGTTGCAGCGCCCCAGTCATGCCCAAGTACGACCTCATGTTACCACCCGCACGTGATCTGAGTGATGAACAACTAGACAGGCAGTAGACTCACTGCTTTGTGAACCCCAATGAGGTCTAGCAGAGCGGCCAAATCTGCGCTAAGGGACTTTGTGGAGTATTTATCTGGGTTGGTGGGTTTATCCTGCGTATTCAGAATCAATCAAGCAAAGTGGAATATGTGGAGAGACGTAGTCCTCACTGTTCCACCGTATCCAAGCATGCTTGGTACCACAACTCGCCAGCCACATTGTTTGACCCACGGAGAGATGACATACCGCCAGCCATACCTGCGCAAACATTATGACAAAAATACAGGCTGTTGTCTAACAATACTGACCACAGATCCGGAAAACCATGTACACAGAGCAAAGTGGGCGTTGTCGCAGGATTATAGCCTTGAGGAACTTGATCCACGAAGTGGTATGTATGCCCAGTCGCAAGACGCTCGGTCCGATGATTGAAGGACGTAGGGTCCAAGGGATCCATGTTCAGAAAGAAATGTCAGTGGGGCAGTTTCAGAGCTGCGTTACATTTCGACCTTATACGGCGAAGCCTTTCTGCATGGCGCCAAATTTCCACCTGGATCTAGGCCGAACCGAGTTGTTTGGCCCGAAGGTGCCCAAAACGGGTCAAAAATAGGCATAGGCCCCATGGAAAAGTCTCTCGGGTCGTGACATGTGACATTACCCAAATAGGCCTGACGACGCCGGTACAGTATGGAGTCTTTTTGCAGCCGGTCACGTGATCATTTACATTACATTAAAATGAGACATTGCGTCAAAATCGTAGATCACAAGGTAGACTGAGAATATTGTCCGTAACATAGCTCACAAGGATCGATTAGCATGAACCACACCATTCACCCTTGCCGGTTGTCGCTGACCTGGCAGTGGAGGGACACCATCATGACCAGGCACACGTATAATGACCTCATCTTCGTCCATTGCTTCATCTTCATCTTCATTTGTGTCCTCAGCGGCAGCCACGCCTTCGTTCTCATCATCCTCTTCTTCCATCAGTTGTTGAGCACGCTTTAACAAGAATACCTTTGTTAAAGGCATAGTGAAAGCCCAAGAAACTAATATATACCTTCATTGCTTCCGCTTCATTTGAGTAGTGGCGTCCTCGTGCGCGGACGAAAGCAGCATGGCGGGCAGCAGCTGAAAAGAGAGAGAGAATATATAGCTGTATTCAGCAAGTGAGAGTGATAAAAGCTACCCACTTTCTTCGTCCATCTCCTCTTCAAACTCAACCTCTTCACCTTGTTCTCCATGTCCCTGGCTCCGCACTGCCCTAACAGCCTCTGAAAAGTTTGGAAGGTTAAAGCTCGTGCTCCGACTTGAGTTGGTGCTGCTACTACTTGTGGGTCGTGCAGTCGTATTACCAAAGGATGCACGACGCGAGTCTGTGAATTTCTCAGGCTCGAGAGCCGGCGAAGAGAGTGTTGGTGAGACAGGATTGGAATATGATGCATTAGATGGAGAGCGCGATCGTGTATCTAAACTAAAAGGCGGGATGTCTGCAAGGGTTAGATGCATGTACCGGGCACATAAAGGAAGAAACTTACCACTCATGCCTTCTACTTCGTCTGTCTCCGCATTATACCTAACAAACGGTGTCTTTGGCTCAGTAATCTTCATCAGGCTGTCTTTCTGAATCTCGGTTTCTAGTAGATTGGCCTCATCCCACGTCAAGCTTGATTACATCGGAGGACATCACGTTCCATCAGACAATCAAGACATAAAGTGCGAAGTGACTTACTGCGCCTGACCCACTCCTGGGGTGCCAGTGCCGCTTGTCACGGATCCATGGGGTGCGTTTTTGAGGATGCCCCGAGGCCTGGGCTGCGTACTAGACGGCGGAAGGGGATGGATCGTGGACGGTTCGGGTATTATAGATGTGGACATTGCTCTTCGTTTGTTGCGAAGATGAAGAAACGCTAGTAGTAAATTATTGAGTGCGACGCCACAAGCAGCAATAGCTGGATTTGACCCCTGGTCGGTAGGATGAGTTCTGGCACGCCTTGTTTGTGTGGAACAAATAACGATAGACGCTCGACGGCGTGCTCTCAAAGCTGAAATTTCATAGCTCGAGCTCAAAGGTCAAGACACTTGCACGCCAAAGTCACGCTCCTACTGTCCGTCTGAGGGGTGTATGTGCAGAACATATTCATTTCCTGGACACTACGGTTCAGTAAACAAGAGCGGCCCTTAACTAGACTGGTGGAGACTTCTTATATTCTATTGCATACTTTGTCTAATGCCTTGTATCGGAATGGTCCATAGTTGAGCTAATTGCGGCCCCAGCGCGCAAGAGAGCTTCAGTGTCAGGGTATGCATGGCGAATTCTTGATGAAATAGCACCAAGGCCTCAAGGCATCCCGATTCCTAACATAATTCTGGTCGTATTAGGTCCCAGAATTGATCCAGCCAAGACTCATGAACAGGCTTAGAGTATCAGAACGGCCTCCTCTGTGGCATTTGGAACGTCGGGTCTATCGGAAGTATTAATGTGTTCGCTGCGAATTTTCTCGCTCCGCTAGGGTTTTGAAACGGGCTATAAAACACCCTTAGCAAGGTTGCAAAATATGACTACGGACCTATTGCAGGAAGGCACTCGAGTGCAAGTATATTCAAAACTTTCTCCAGGCTCTAATTACTGTTAAACGTGGGTTGACATGTACTCGTTTATATAGTCAGCACGAATCCATGGACGGTATCAACGTTGGGCATACTTATGTTGGGTGAGGATCTACTGTAATCGCACCATAAGCAAAGTGGTATGCGTAAGAAATCATCCAACACGAAAAAAACCCTCTGAAATCGGAAGCGAAGTCCGTCGCGCTCCTCATGATTTACATACTTCCAAGTTGAAGAAAACGGGTACTGGTATTTCCGATTTTGCAAGGAAGTTACCAGCCTGATAGATGGCTTCCTCCGTATACCAACCGAGACAAGCAAACGCCAAGAGTTGGAAGACGAGCCTATCCTCGATTTCATCTATAACACTTGTCTTACCTCCCTAGCTTCGGAATCGTACGGGACATCGTCGGGGTCCACCCACTTGAGCTGATTAGAGCCGCAGGGCTTCACTGTCCCAAAGCCAAGCAGGCATCTGCCATGCAGCTTTCACTGGTGCGCTTTCTGCGTCGTGATGGCACCTGACTCGGTATCGATGAAAATATTGCGTGGCACCAAGTCTGTGTGATACAGTACGATACGTGCCGATGTATCTGGGATAGGCAGTTTATCCATGGCGGCACGAAAATCCGATGTCATTTTCAGGTAGAACGTCTCGCCGGAGTTCCTGAGTTGCTCCTCTGCCACGAGGAAGGATCAGCGTTCTTCGAGATAGTGACGAACATAGCGTGCATGAGCGGGAGAAGGCGGCACATATTGGGATGAATTACCGATATAGAGGAGGTGCCCCACGTTGATGCCAATGCCTTCGGGAGAGGCTGAAAGCAGGGTACCAATGGCTTTAAAAATTACCTCGCTAAATTGCTTCAGAAGGTGGGCCACATCTTGTGCAACGAATTTCTTCACATTTACAAGCAGATTTTAATAGACGTCATTAAGACAACTGCCTTGGAGGTGCTCTAGGACCGTGAAAGGTTGCGATATGATGTTTCTGGCAGAGTTATCGAACCAGCACACACGAAGGACCGGGATATAAGCAGTGGTCGACTTTAAGAAGCGAAGAACTGCAACTTGGTTGAGATGCGAGTAATGTTGGTAACGTATTCGAACTATTACGGTGCGGGGGGCAGTCTTGATCGCAACCTAGAACGCCTCGCACAACACGATGGAACGAGCCACCGGACATACGTTCCATGTTGATAGGAATGTCATTCGGAAATAGGCGGCTGGGAGGTTGTGCATTTTGTGTACAAATGTGTCGCTCGTACAAGTCGGTGCTTGCCTGGGAGGCGCAGGAACCACCATCAGAATCAGAGTAAGAGCCATCTGCGCCGGCGCGTGACGGTTGCTGCATGGTCTCTACCGGCGACGGTCTACACCGGGATTGTCGATTCATTCGTAGCGGTACGTGGGCACTCAGGCATCCTGCACGGCGCTGCTCCCGACGTGGACGATGGAGCTGGCGCTGAACCGGATGACGGCATTCTTTCGCCTTGGTTCTTTGCTTTTGTCTGCTAACGTGCCGTCCTTTGACAGCAGCTACGAGCTCAGCTATGATCTACAGAACTGAGATAGAGTATCCTGGGGTCGGAGTGACGCTGCCGTCGCTGAACATTGCAGAGTGGAATTGGCTGAAGCCATATTACTGAGGACACTGGGAACAAAACCAAGTTCATGGAGTTGAAATTGAACAGGATGTTGGAGAAGCCGCCGTCATTTACTGCAATCGAAGGATATTTACAGCTGAAAAGGCCACTGGGACAAAAGTTTGACAAAGAGAACGGCAACGATTAGTTGAGTACGGTCGTCTGTCATATCGGTGTTCTACCATCTTGGAAAGGCCGGAATATATGGATTTAGCTGTCTAGGCCAAGTCGTGAGTGCAATTTTGAGTTGCCCAAGAGAGATGAATTATGATAACTTCAGCCCTACGACTTACGCTAGTCCCGGCATCAGTGTGTATCAGCGAGCTCGACGCGCTGCTGCATCAATCACCCTTGCTCACTACAACCTGATTATTCAGGCACCCGCAGCAAAAACGATCGCATTCTTCATCTCTGTTTCCGCTTTAACCATTGCCCTCCTTGCTCCCTCGGCCACTGTGCATCTAGCTGACCCATGGCTCATAGCGTCCCATATCGTAAATGCGGTCTCCGCATTAAACAATGTGGATAGCAGGTGTATGGCCTACTCCCCAGACACAAAAGCAAAAAAGGGCAAGTAAACATCTACCTAGCGTTCCGTGACATCTATGGTGTTTTACTAAATCCCCTTGCTGAAGCAAGGGCTTCTAAGGGTCACTCATAACTCTCTGTCAAAACTATTTGCTCCCATGCTCTCACGTCATCTACGTTTCAAGTAGGCCTCTCGCGTTACTTGGCAATTGGTGTGTGTGTACAGTTCATTATTATCATTTTACTTATCTCAGCAAATGACTAAAAGCAAGGGCTCCCGCCGCCACGGCGGCCTCTAGTACCATTAGAAAAACAGCTTTCGTTTATAAAACATCAGCCTCTAATCATGGTGAAATCTTGGATCGATACTACACATTGTTATCTCTGGTATTGTCGTCTATGGCAGGGCATACCTTCAACATTCTCTAACCCTGTCGATGACGGAGTTCCTCGCTTTCGAGGGTTGGAGATGCAGTCACCGTGTCCGTGAACACGAGGCGGCCATGGTCAACTATCCCCCGTATGACTTATGACTTGCGCCATTCTGCCATGTTCGCTCTTGACACCATCGCCAAGAAAGTGTCCAGGCTATTCTTGTCTGTGAGAAATTGGTGAAGAGTTCGCAGGGAATGAAGTTCTTAACGGTAAGAAATGAGACGACCATATAGAGTACATCAGAAATAGGTCTCTTGTGCACAAAGGAAAGGAAAAGGTTAAGAATGTCAATTCATGACGAGGACCCAATAATAGTTGTTCAGGTACATTGCCGTATAGTAGAACGAACGGCCTGAGGATGTTACAACACAGATAATCCGCACACATGTCCGACCGATAGATCATCCGCATTGGTACAACTGACTGCAACTCTTCACAGGAAAGCGACGGAGCAGGTAATACTTATTGGAGATATGCATGAAACGTGCAGGAAGAGGAACGTGCTTGTCTGCACGTGTGACGGCCTACAAATGTTAGCATTGCCAGGCAGGTATCAACGACCCACGAAATAGAATATGCTGGAGGCCAGGCCGCTATACTGTCGATGAGAGCGACGTGCAGCTCATTTGCTGCTTGTAGAACAAGCAAATTATGTCGGCTTACCGTCAGGAGGCATGCGTAGTAAACGTGACAAGACACGCCACCTCCTGACGGTGGGATACTTGGATTGGGGGTTCGGAACCTGTGCGCTACTGGCGCAGGGTTCTTCTACCGGTGAGCCGTGACTGGACCAGCTGTTGTTGTTCCTTAGTGGGCTTGATAGGCACCTTGTATTGAATGCACGTTTAACACACAGCTCCGAATCGATGAAGTATGCTTTGCCCCAGGCTTTGATGTAGGCTAGTGAGCGCTGAGATGATATAAGAGCTCCAAACTTAACATCACATGTTGCCTCCGACCTTCAAGTCGAAATGAACTACCTGCGGGGCGCCTTGAGTGCCGCCTCGCAATATTACAAGGATTTGCCACCCATAAATCCTTCCACGCTCACAGGAGCCATCGATGTCATCGTCATCGAGAGACCAACCGGGAACGGTGGGACGGAGCTTGTTTGCAGTCCCTTTCACGTCAGGTTTGGCAAGTGGCAGGTCCTCAGGCCGGGAGAGAAGAAGGTGCGCATGTGCTTTCGAGAGGGCCAGAAGCGGCGTGTTCAGGCCGCGAATCTAGGTTAATGTCTTGGTGAATGGACATACCATTCCATTCGACATGAAGATTGGTGACGCGGGCGAGGCGTTCTTTGTCTTTGAAACCGACGAGGATGTTCCAGACGAGCTCATTACCAGTCCTTTACTCCTACCCACAGTTGTCGGACAGGCTGACAATCGTGACGAAACATCCACTGCTGGAAGGTTCGGTATGAAAGGAGGCGAGCCTGGCGGAGAGGGACTTATGGCTCCATCAGAGGAACCGGGGTTTGATATAGACGGATATGTGAGTTACCTCGGGCACAAGTAGGATCGCTCGCTAGTCGACTACTAATGCTAGCTGCAGCGTCAGGAACCAGAGTTTTTAGACCTCAATGCTACCCGGTCAGGAGGCAGGTCGACTCCCGACCGCACACAGCTTATTACAAGTAAAGGCTCAATGACTGATTCACCACATGCCGACATGGTCGGAAGACCCCCTGGTCTGCTCGCTACCAGGCCCTTAGGTGCTCCGAATACTGCATCTGAAAACTTTATATCGAAACGGGACCATGAGGATAATAGTTTGGGCACACAAGGTCAAGATGGAATGGAATTTGAGGCCGATACAGGTGACGACGTCTTACCACGTATAGATGTGCGGGAGGCCCAGCCGCCAAAGGTTACATATCATCATGGTAAGTCTTGTTCAAAGGCGGGATTTGTTGATGCTTACCCTGTCCAGATGTTGTGCTCGATGTTTCTGGCTATCACTCGAAAGACGCATCAGAACGGACAATAGACGCAGATAAGTGGTCGGAACGAAAGCAGTCAGTCCCTGCAATCACATGCTTTGCCATCCTGACCTTGCAATTAGTGATCATATGACTGCTGGTCGCAGTGGTTTGTTCCAATTAATCTGTGCTCTTTTTATCATGTTTGTTTAATTTTGACCTAACCACAGCCATATCCTTGGATATTACTATCGGACCTGATGGATCCCGTATGTCGTCTGATGTTCACTCACATGCTTCGTGAGTGCTAATTTGTTCCAGGGTCACCGAGCCCAGAGTCCCTCCCCTGCCCGTATGTTTGTATACTTATTTTGAAGAATAACCGGACTCACCATTGTCCAGATCAGCTTTACGTGTGCCTCGTGCCACTTCCGAACCACCTGAATATGGCACCTCTTCCTCTCCGCCACCTGAGTACTCCTGGGAATGGGGGGCCTTTCCCCAGCGGTCTCCAGTCCGAAGTAATTACTCCAGCGAGGACACCAAAGTGCCTGGCGGTGTAATATTTCCACCACCACCGATCCCTGACACTGTAGCCCAGGATCATGTCCCCTCTCCTCCCCGGAGTCGATCACCCATCCCTGAAGCTGATGGCGGGAGATTAGACGCGGACGAGGAGGACCCATATAGAGTTTGGCTGGATTTTGAGGGACAGCGACTGGGGTTCGAGTTGAGTTTGTGTGGAGATTGTTTGCGTGAGGAGGGGGCTGCAATAGCAGCTGAACGTTTCGAGGCACAAAAAATTACTTACAAGCAGTTGATGGACGACGCCGACACAGTTCACAGCTGTGACCTAGTAGTACGGTGGGACGACGAGTGAGTGGTCCACCATTCTACAGCCGGTCGTCTGATCCGTTGATTAGGTACATATGCCGGAGTGATTATTCGCCATTAATGCCTGCCCTTGTGGGCTGGCGTAGACGCACACTTTCACCGCCTGTCTCGCCTGTACCGAATGCGGAGGCTGGTCCTCGCAAACCTATCGCGGCCCCGCGACCTTCAACGTGGTCGCGCTGGTGGAGTCGTAATCGGACCATCCCCGACGTCGCAGAGTCCTCTCCAGGCCGACCTGTGACGCCGCCCGAAACAAGTAAAGCGCACGCCCAACGGCCATCTTTAGATCATACAGAGTCTGCTCCTGCCAACACCGTGAGTGCCTGTCTCGAACTTCACCTGGATATGCCCTGATCTTCTTGTCAGATCACACTTGGTCTACAGCGGACTACTTCCCTACAGACAGGGGTTCCTTTCCCTTCCGCCCAACCAGACAGTACGGATAAGAAGTATGCCAAAACTTTAAGGCTTACTTCAGATCAATTGGTGCGCATGATGTGAATTCCATTGGTTCATGACTTCACACACGCTATTATTACAGAAATCTCTTGGTCTCCAGAAGGGTGCAAATGGCATCACATTCTCTTTATCTGCCTCCGGCCAGGTAGCATGCACGGCCCGAATATTTTTGTGGGATGCGACAGACCACATGGTCGTATCTGATATTGATGGCACCATCACAAAGTATGTTCTCGTCGTTCCGGAATATATATAACTCACACCCGACCTTTACAGATCGGACGCGCTGGGACATGTCTTCACTCTGATAGGACGCGACTGGACACATCTCGGTGTGGCGAAGCTATATACTGACATCTGCCGAAATGGGTACAAAATAATGTATCTCACCTCGCGTGCCATAGGTCAAGCCGATTCGACGCGGGACTATCTCAAGGGAATCAAACAGAACAATTACCAACTTCCGGAGGGCCCTGTCATCATGAGCCCAGATCGCCTGCTGACTAGTTTACATCGGTAAGTGTGACCGTTCCCACCTCTCATAAACTTTACATTGACGTTGCGATGTAAAGCGAAGTCATTATGCGCAAACCGGAGACATTTAAAATGGCCTGTCTAAGAGACATACAACGTCTATTCGGGAAATCGTCGCACCATGCCTTCTACGCGGGATTCGGGAATAGGATCACTGACGCCCTCTCCTATCGAAGTGTTAACATTCCGAGTGCGCGAATATTCACGATCGATTCCACTGGTGAGGTAAAGATGGAGTTGTTGGAACTAGCAGGGTACAAATCCTCGTGAGTGATTTTTGAAACGTTTGAAGTTGCTTCTCGAATTTATTCATGTTTGTTTCACATAAGATATATCCATATGACAGACATTGTTGACCAGATGTTTCCTCCGATAAACCGCAAATGGGCACCAGAGTACACTGATTTCAACTACTGGCGGACGCCAGTCGTAGAGTACGAGCTTCCCGAGGATTTGACTGCACCGCCGAGCCCCTCGTTGAGTGCCAGTGCACGCAGCGATACCTCGACCCAGACAACCCTGAGTCGTTTGAGACATTTTAGTCTAGGGAGGTCAAGCAGTAGGGTCCCATCACCTGAGAGTAGCCTCAGCTCCAGCCCCGGTCGTAACAGTAATGACCACGGCTATCATGGAGGACATATACGGGCGGCAGCCTCTCTCGACCGACTAGGCTCATTCTTACCTGTTGGGGAAGGCATTGAATACGTCACCGCAGAAGGGACACGAAGAGACATGAGCAAGAGTGATGTGAATCTGATCCATAACAAGTTCTTTGGGAGCGAGGTTAAGCACGGGCGTTTGAGGAATAGACCAGAGAGCATGCCTGGCTCCCTGGATTATTCTGTAGGGATGCAAGATCCTCGGTGGTTTGACCATCGGGAAATGACGGAAGGGGAGTTCGACGATGGCGCCGATGGCGACGGAGAATATGATGCTGATGAGAACGAGGAGGATGATGCGGAAGATGCTGCAGAGGAAGCTTTCGATGATGATTTATTGGCCACTGGCGAGATGGAAACTGTCCCATTCCTCTAGGTATTTTTAGACTACTGTATCATCTTCGTATTTTTAGGTCGGCTAATTGGTACTGTTACTGTATACACCTATACAACACGGTTAATACTTATGCATCATAGATGTACTATCACCCGTCAGGATGTGGATCACTTTCCTCATTTTATTAATAAATAATTAGACACTTGAAATAATTTTTA
>QFFB01000461.1:0-10366 GCA_003316465.1 Ramaria cf. rubripermanens
CTGCGTGTGATTTCAGATGAAGGAGTAGACATTTTTTTGGGCTAGGTTGTGGGTGTTTGTGGGTGGTAGAAGAGAATTTTTGCTGAGTTCTCCTAACCCCCTTGATTCTTATACTGATTTCCGAAATCTCCGATTCTATATTCCCACGGCTATTTCCACGGCCTCGTGGGCTCGGCCGTAAAGGGGGGATACTGTTAGATCCGTGAGATCTAACACCAAAGCTCCAAGCCTTCGGACCTCCGAACTCCGAAGTAACTATTATGTTCCATTTTAGTTCTTGTTGTTTACCTCTTAAAGTATAATTCTCATTCACAACCCAAAGTAGAATACTTGTACCTCTCTCGATCCGACCCTCCGATCCTATTCTGAACTCCACTTGTTATACGCCCCTTATATCCTTCTTGTTATACGTTCTAAGGGTACAATTAGTTTACGAGGTATTAATAGTCCTCCAAACTTGTATCCAGTTCTTTAGTTCGAATATCAACTTAATTCCGCGTTACAAACCTCCAGCCCCTCGCATCACTACATCCATAGTTAGACACTATTAGTAGTAACTCCGAGTCTGAACCCCCAGACTATCTCTGATACTCCGACCCCCGAAATTAGGGACCGAACGATAGTAGGTGGTGCAACCCATAAGTTGAAGCCAAGTCCCTACCCCCCTCGTACACTTTCGAAGTCTCTGACCTCCGAGTCTCCAGCCTCCGAAGTTCCAGGTAACGTCCATGAACTTAACACATCCCCCCTGTCCATGTATCCCCCATGTCTATGTATCACCCGTGTCCACGTATCCCCTATGTCCAAGTATCCCCTATGTCCATGTATCCCCCATGATTATGTATTCCCCATATCCAAGTATCCCCCATGATCACGTACTCCCTGTGTCCAAGTATCCCCCATGATCATGTATTCCCTGTGTCCAAATATCCCCCATGATCACATATCCCCCGTGATCATGTATCCCCCATGTCCACATATCCCCTGTGATAACATATCCCCCATGATCACGTATCTCCCATGTCCACATATCTCCCATGTCCACATATCCCCCATGATCAGGTATCCCCCATGTCCACGTATCCCCCATATCCTCCATGTCCATGTCCAAGTATCCCCTGTGTTCATGTGTCCATGTCTCCTATGTATCCATGTATCCCCCCTGTCCAAGTATTCCCAGATCAGTACCATATCCCCGTATGTAAAGTACTGGGATTATGACCATACCGGGATCATACCATACTGGGATCATACCGTACCAGGATCATACCGTACCAGGATCATACCGTACCAGGATCATACCGTACCAGGATCATACCGTACCGGGATCATACCGTACCAGGATCATACCATACCAGGATCAGTACTGTACCCAGATTAGTACTCTATCCCCAGATCATGCCATTCCCTACAACCCCAGATCAGTACCATCCTCAGATTACCACATCTTTTTTCTTCTTTACTCTCACACAGCCATTTTATTTATATCCCACCTGAAAGGGTGTCAGGAGGGTGGCTGGTGGATAATGGTTGAGGGAAGTTGGGTCATAGCCTGGGCTGGGTATAGCACTGAACCGGTGGAGCAGCCTGGCTATATTTTAAGCTTGCTGGCGCTCGCTGATGTAAAATTATTATGTAAATAATCACATAAGCCTGACATAATCAGCGCCCACAACCCACCTAGGCCGTTTATATATTAGACAAGTTTCGGTACCCATGCTTCGCACGGCGGGCGTTGCCCGTTTAATTGATCGGTATTTTAGAGCATCTCATTGAGTTAAACACCTTGTGGCAAGTCAAATGTATCCCCTATGTCCATGGATCCCCCATGTCCACGTATCCCCATGTCCACATATCCCCATGTCCATGTATCCCCTGTGATAACGTATCCCCCATGATAACACATCCCCTTTGTCCATGTATCCCCCATGATCATATATCCCCCATGTCCAAGCATCCCCCATGTCCACACATCCCCCATGTCCACGATGTGTCCCCCATGATAATGTATCCCCTATGATTATGTATCCCCTGTGTCCACATATCCCCCATGTCCATGTATCCCCCATGTCCATGTATCCCCCATGTCCATGTATCCCCCATGTCCATGTATCCCCCATGTCCACGTATCCCCCATGTCCACGTATCCCCTATGATCACGTGTCCATGTATCCCATGTGTCCACGTATCCCCCATGAGCACATATCCCCCATGAGCATGTATCCCCCATGAGCACGTATCCCCTGTGTTCACGTATCCCCTGTGTTCACGTATCCCCTGTGTTCACGTATCCCCTGTGTTCACGTATCCCCTGTGTTCACGTATCCCCTGTGTTCACGTATCCCCTGTGTTCACGTATCCCCCATGTCCACGACCTTTGCCTGCTTTGCAGCAAGGGAGGTCATATCATGCACAACTGTCCATTGTCTACAAGAGGATGAGCTGCTCAGGCTTCCAATGGGAAGGCCTCCAAAGGTAAAGCTGAAAATTTGGCCCAGGCCTCTGAGGCGAAAAAATAGTCAGCGACCCTTCTGCCTCCATGCATTCCAAGGGTTGTGTTGACTCAGGTTGCACACAAAGGGAGGTAAGACTCAATGCTTCCATTTTTTCTACATCTATGTCTCTTGTAGTTAGTTTATGTTCCAACTTTATCCCTCAAGTATCCTTCAAAGTGTTAGTAGATTCCAGCTCTACCCATCGTTTCATTGATTCCATTTTTGTTCATAAATATGGTCTGAAAACACAGTCTATTTTGTCTATACCACTTCACCTGTTTGATGGTAGTACAAACTCGATAATCATCAAATCAGTAGTTATACCAATCCAATTCCCCCATGGTCACACCCAATCCGTAGATTTCTATGTCACCCCCTTAGATACGTCTGTTTTGGTAGTTCTCAGACATGACTGGCTCACCTGCTACAATCCATTGATTGATTGGGTATTGGGCAGTATTACGTTCTGAACGACTCTCCCAGGCATTCCTTTGGACACCCCGTTGGTTTCGGCTCATGCTTCCTTGGCCGAGTCCATCCCGAGCCCTGCATCCCCCATGGTGCCTACCCTGAAGCTTGAAACACCCAAGGTTGCCTTGATCAATGCAGCTGCATTCACATGCACCTGTAAAATAGAAGGTACCCAGTGTTTCCAGTTGAACCTTGCCACAGCCAACATCTTGGCCCACTCAGCATCATCCCCCCCCCATACAGGTGGATCTGCAAGAAGTCCCGAAGGAGTATCATGACTTTGCCAATGTCTTTAGTAAGGCTAAGGCTGATGCCCTGCCACCCCACCAAACCTATGACCTGAAAATCAACCTGGAAGAGGGGACCACACCTCCTCAACCTTCGTTGTACTTGCTCTCGACCTCAGAACTCTCCATGCTCTGAGAATTCATTGATGAGCATTTGAACATGGGGTTCATTCAGCCCACTTGGTCTCTGCATGGAGCTCCTGTCCTTTTCATCAAAAAGAAGGATGGCATGTTTTGGCTCTGTGTAGACTTCCAAGCTCTCAATAACATTATGAAGGACTGATATCTGCTTCCCCTGATTACTGACTTATTAGATGCGGCTCACAAAGCTCATATCTATACCAAGATCAGTCTTTGCCATGCGTACCATCTAGTCAGGGTAGCCGATGGAGACAAATGGAAGACAGCATTCCGAACCCATTATGGTTTGTTTGAATGGCTAGTTATGCCTTTCAGTCTTACCAATGGCCCCTCAGTTTTTCAATGTTTCATGAATGACATCCTAGGAGATTTATTAGATGAATGTGTTATTGTCTATCTTGACAATATTCTCATCTACTCCGATGACCCTGTCCAGCACAGGGAACACATCTGTGAAGTACTATTCCGGCTCCGTAAATACAGCCTCTATGCCAAAGCAGGTAAATGTGAATGGCACCAAGACCCCATAGAATTCCTCAGTTATATGCTATCAACCGATGGACTCACCATGGCCTGTGACAAAGTACAAATTGTTGTGATAAAAAGATGCTGTAATAAACATTGTGATGTCATTTTTTCTTTTATCCTTTTGTTACCCCTTTTTTCTTTCTTTCTCTCAGTTATAAAAAATTAGGAATAATGTTCAAAAGGGGTCTTATCTGTTATATTCAAAGAGGAAACCACGAGACAACACTCGGCCCACTTGCGCAAGTCATAGACGTGCTATGACATCATGAGTATGGGTAGATGGGTAACGCATGTGATTACCCCACACACGCGTCACTGATAATCAATTGGCCCAGTTACATGGCGAGCAGGCGCCTGAACTGTCGGAATAATAAAAATAGAACAGAAAGGGATGTTGCGACTATAGAGGGTTGTATGAGAATGACAATGACACAGGATTTAATATCAAGGGACGCATCAAACATATCCAATAATCAGATCGCATATGGGATAAGAGAAGAAGGAGTGGCTTTCACATTATTATGTCAAAGAGACAGGCATTTTTTTCTATTATCTTTTTTTACTTGTCATATCGAAAATTACACTTCTAATTCCCCCATTCACTATTTTCTTCCCCCTGACGACTGATTATTTTCCAGATTTTTTTCACTATCCAAAACAAAAATCCAACACTATTTGCTCCACAGATAGTACTATCTTTTCATCCCCTTAGTTACTAATTTTCCAGACCTCCATCCCTATTATTAGCATTCCCAAAATCACCCATACACCTTCTCATATAAATATCATAATATTCCTGTATGTTATTCTTCAGCCAGAATTATATCCTTCTTGATACACTTAGAAAAGCTCAGGGCATTCAGACTTGCCTTTCAGAAATTTCCTACTATCTTCTTCAACAAAATTCTACAATATACAAACCAGCTACACTAGGTTACCTATCTACTCTCTCAATTCATCACCACACATTGAACCTCTCTTCTTTTATTCAACCGACGATCCATCTTGACGCCGAAAGAACCCCTGAGCCGAATCTCTGGAATATCATCATATACCATCTCCGACCCCCACACTACGTCACTTTCGGTTAATCGACACGCATGCCATATTTGGCATCACACTCGCAGAGGAATCATAAAAATATAAAAAAATACATAGATATTAAAACAAATGATTCAGGACTGGCCCGAACCTTGGAAGGTTAGAGACATACAATCCTTCCTCAGTTTTGCCAACTTCTACCATCATTTCATTCACAATTACTCAGACATAACCATTCCCCTCACTCAGCTCACCCAGAAAGGCACACCATGGGCTTTCACCAAGTGTGTGTCAGAAATTGAAGAACACATTCACTTCGGCCCCAATCCTTATGCACTGGATTCCCAACCAACCTTTGGTTATCAAAACCAATGCCTCAGATTATGCCCTCGGTGCTATCCTCTCTATGTTCAATTCCAAAGATGAATTACATCTGATTGCCTTCCTGTCAGGGGAACCCCGTTTGATGATCCATGATCCTGGACCCATGATCTGCCATTACCCCATTTAGTGATCCGTAGCTTGGGATCAATGGTCCACAGTATCTCCCTGGAGTATGTGCATGGACCCATCACATTCCATTGCTGGCCCACCATCCTCCTCCCTCTGGAAATACCCTAAAGTGGACCATCAATTGCTGTCTAAAATCTGCTCTTCTATGTGCTATTTTTAACCCTCAAAGCGGACCATTGACTGCTGTCAAAGGTCCGCACTTTTTGCTTTCCCACACCTGAATCTCCTTACTCCGCGGAGCAAAGCTCCACAGATTTAGGGTTGCCCTTACACTTCCACTCTCAGACATTTTCCGATGCCAAGCTCAATTATGATGTCCATGACAAAGAGCTACCAGCAATTTTTGAGTGTTGGAGACACTATCTTGAGGGTTCTGCAACACCAATAGACATCGTCGCTGACCACAAGAATTTGGAGTATTTTTCCACCACTAAGGTTTTAACACAAAGACAAGCACATTGGTCTGAATACCTATCATGGTTCAACCTCATCATTCAGTTCCATCCCAGAAAACTCAGCACTAAGCCTGATGCATTAACTAGATGATGGGACATCTACCCTAAAGAGGGAGGTAATGACTACATCCAAGTCAATCCTCAGAACCTACAACTGATATTCACCAACCAACAACTCTCTGAATTGCTTTGTGCCACTTATTTACTTGCACCCATACTCTGAGTGAGCACCTTGATGGACGCTGAACAGCTTCATGCCAATATATTAGCCAACCTGACATCTGACCCTGTGGCCAAAAAGCATCTCAGTGATGACACCAACCCGAGATGGACACAAACTGACAATGGTTTCCTATGCCTCGACAACTGAATCTACATTCCCAAAGCCAACAACCTCCGACTTTGAGTACTACAGTACAAGCATGATCATGTACTCTCGGGACATTTCAGTCAAAACAAGACATTAGCTCTGATCCGCCAATAATATACTTGGCCAGGACTTCAGACCTTGGCTATTGACTTTTGCAAGTCATGTACCACTTGTATGTGATCCAAGTCACAGTTCCACCAGCCTTACAGTTTTCTCAAGTAGCTCCCAATCCCCAAGCAGCCTTGGAATTCAATCTCCATGGATTTCATTGAGTGTAAGGGCAACCCTAAAATCTGTGGAGAATGTATCACACAGCTAGCAGAGGGGAAATCCGAAGTTATAATCATTACTAAACACAATATAAGGAGAGTCCTACCTAGCAGAGGGGAAATCCAAAGAGAAAAGGCTAAGGATCCCCAACTACTAGTGGATGATTATATACTACATACTACTGCAGAGATGTTGTGCACAGACCAACCTCTGTGGAGCTTTGCTCCATGGAGTAAGGAGATTCAGGCATGGGAAAGCGAAAAGTGCGGACCTTGACAGCAGTCAATGGTCCACTTTGAGGGTTAAAAATAGCATATAGAAGAGCGAATTTTAGACAGCAATTGATGGTCCACTTTAGGGCATTTCCAGAGGGAGGAGGATGGTGGGCCAGCAATGGAATGTGGTGGGTCTATGCACATACTCCGAGGAGATACTGCAGACCATTGGTCCAAAGCCACAGATCGCTAAATGGGGTTATAGCGGATCATGGGTCCAGGACCATGGATTGTCAAACAGGGTTCCCCTGACATTGAGCAGCTGCCAGCCTCCTTGGGATTTGCTGCCATTCTGGTGGTTGTATACCACCTCACCAAGCAAAGCATGTTCATTCCAACTTACAACACAGTCACTTCAGCTGACCTCACAAAACTATTCATACTATATGTCTTCTCTAAGCATGGAGTGCCTTTGCATGTCACCTCCAATTGCAGATCCAAATTTGTATCACACTTCTTTCGGTCCCTTGGTAAAGCTCTCAACATGATGTTGCATTTCACCTTGGGATACCACCCCAAAGGTGATGGTCAAACTGAATGTGTTAACCAAACATTGGAACAGTACCTTCAAGTGTATTGTAATTATCAGCAAGACAATTGGTCTGAGTTGCTACCACTCACAGAATTTGCTTACAACAATGCCCCTAACACTACTATGGGTATCTCATTGTTCTATGCCAACAAGGGCTACCACCTGAACCTCACAGTTCACCCCAAACAGGACCTCACATCCTCCTGAGCTCAAGACTTTGCCATTGACCTTGACCTGCTTCATACTGCCTTGAAAGAGGAGATTAAACTCGCTCAGTCTCAATACCAGGTCTCAGCCAATGCTTGGCATGCTCCAGCCCCCAAGTTTGCTATAGGATCCTCCACATTTGTCAAAGCACAATTCTTCCGAACCACTCAGCCTTCAAAGGAGCTTGCTGAGAAGTACCTCAGCCCCTTTGAGATCATTGCACAAGCTGGTTCTCATTCTTACACTCTTTGGCTTCCAAACAGGATGCATGCAGTCCACCTGGTCTTCCATGTCTCTATGCTTGAACCAGCAACTCTGAACTCCATTCCAGAGCATATTCAGCCACCACCTCCCCCATTTGAAATTGATGGCCAGCCCAAGTATGAGATTTCCAAGATATTAGACTCTAAGACCAACCACTGTTGAAGACCCTGTAACCTCTTATACCTGGTCCGTTGGGCTGTATGAAGGCACCAATGAAGAGACTTCTTGGATCCTCACAACTGAGTTAGGTCACAGGCCAAGATTGTCACCGACTTCCATCAAGCTTACCCTGCCAAACCCAGACCTTGGTCCCCTTAACCTGACCCATATTTCTTTCTTATATTACTATCATGGTCACTTTCATAAATAGGTTCTATATCCCTGCTTCCGACCCCAAAAATCTGAAACTCTGAAAACCCAAACTTTCACCTACTCATGTCTTAGTCACACTGATTTTTGTTGTTGGTTATACAAGTTCTACAATTCTTTACTATATACATCCAAGAAGATACTGCCTCCTACTTCATTGTCTCCTCTTCTTGCCCCTCCTCAGCTTCCCCGACCTTCTCGGTCTCCCCAATCTCCTCAGCTTCCCCAACCACTTCCTCATTCTCTTTTTCCTTCTCTGTCTCAATTCCTTTGGTCTCCTTTTCTTTTCCCTTTCCCTTCTTATCTACCTTTTCAGTCCTGTCTTTTTTCTCCTCCCAATCCTCCATCCTTTCCTCCATTTCCTTCCCACCGTCCCCCACCTTCAGACCCCCAAACCCCTGACCTCCAAGCCCCCATATCCCAAACCCCAAGCCTGTGCACTGGCCAATGTTCCCAGCCCCATGCTAGACCCCTCCCCAACTCCACTCAGTTTTTCAGCCTCAGCCTGATGTCAAAGCACCTGCCACAAGTCACTCCAGCACAGTTGCCAGATGACTGAATGCTTCAGCTGTGTAAAACTGCAACTTGACTGCTGACTTCATTAGTGTCAGTCACTCAGCCTCTTGCTTCATTTGCTCCAGCTGCCACTGGTGCTGCCAAAGGAGGACCAACAGGATGTCCTCCTGGATGTCGGACAACAACCTCTTTGGCTCCACTGACACCAACCCCCTCATCAGCCAAACACCAGGGGTTCGCTTTCTCCACAGCTCCAACTCAGCCTCTGACTCATCATCCTCTGACTTGAGGATGCTCTGGCTACATTTCCATTGGACCACAAACAAGCACCAAACTTTCCTCACATTGCAACATTGGCAGGCTTTGCCCCTGCCTCGAATGCAGTTTTCACGACACTTTTGACAAGTGTCACACTTTGCCACCTCCAACTCATCCATCAGAAGCAAAATCACTGAACTTATTGGCCCTACACACCTGTGAAGTCTTCTTTGGCCCCTTCAGCACCACCCCCAAATTCCATCAGGCCTCCTTTGAAGGCCCAGCCCCGGGAGTGGTAGGTGTTGACAGCCCCCATAGAGCCACAGCCTTGGTCTTCCTCCAAAGCTCCTTGGCCTCCATCAGAGCCCACTTCCTCCAAGCAGCCTCTCACTCCTCTTTCTCCCAAGCCTTGGCTGCCACCTTCACCTCAGCCTCTTCCCTGGCTTTGGCCTTAGCTGCTGCCCACTCTCATGCCTCCCATTCCCACCAAACTTTCTCAGCCCAAACTCATTGGAACTCCACTCACCGTGCTACAAACTTGACCTCAAGTGCGAGCTCTTCCACTGAGATCTTGTTCAGGATCTCCTCATGGTTATTTGATAGCATGGACATGGTGATAAATTTCTGCTCAAACTGCCTATCCTACCCCTCCTTTAAATCCTTTCCCAACCAATTTCTTACATAATAGGTGTTCAGCCAGCCTGTATGCACATACACCCAGATCACTGCAAGGCAAGATCCCTGACTCTATATGGCCTCATGGGCTTGGCTATAAGAGGGAGGTACTGTTAGATCCCCATTCCACCTTGGATCTTGGCATACCTTGGGATTTCGGACCACATACCTCAGGCCCCCGGCCTCGGTGTACTTTGGTCATGCTCAGTCACACCCCCAGTTATATTCTGCTATTCATACTCACCTTATTCTTAGGGCACTCCACCCTGCCCATATCACATGACTTTCAGTCACCCTATCCCCCAATCCCTGTATCGCACTTAGTATATAAGTTCACTCCCCACATGTACACTAGTCAGTTCTGATATCAACAAAGTATCCTCCCTTACACCTACACCCTCCTCAGTGAATCAGTCCTTGGGTCTCCAGTCCAAAATATAGGGACCAACAGCCACATGGGTGCAACACAAATAAGTTGAAGTCAAGTCCCTCCAACCCAGCCCTGCTTGGCCTTCGGCCAAGTATCTTAGTACCACCCATCAGTATGCATTTTAACACTTAGAAAACTCTCAAGACATGTGGAATTTCCTAAGGATTTTCCAATGAGTTTCCTGAATTCAGAAATTTTCCCATACCCCCAGTGCATGGAAGCAAATTATTGTAACTATGGACACTAATTACATAATTACAGCTGTTTGC
>QFFB01000464.1:0-19824 GCA_003316465.1 Ramaria cf. rubripermanens
GTTATTTGTCTTCTGTTACTTTTTGTTATGCTCATGTCACCTAGATGTCGCCAGTGACATGATCCGGTGTTTCAGGGGCTCCTCCCCTTTCTGACACTGTATAAGTAGCTATATCAGTAGCTACTTGAATTATATATGGTTTCAGCCTGTCCCTCATGATGAGGCCAGTTATGTGCTCAAGTTAATGCACATCAAGTTTTTCCTGTCTCTGAGTCTTCTTCTATTCTCCTTCTATATTTTATCAGATGAAGAGTCTCATTGATCTCTACAAGCTATACAACACATCACACAGACTGGCCACCCGTACAATGGTCTCTGACCATGAATGAACCAGAAATTTCAATGATATTCACATTTTCCCTTATGACTTACCTCATTCATCGCATTTCAATGTTGTCGATACACAATGCAACCACTTATGTGCCAGTCGCTATTCTTATGCAACTCTATAGCTTACCCCTAGCCATCTGCAACTACACCACGCACCAGTTTTCAAGTACACACATCTTAAAGGGGAATACACACAGCCAGTGACTGTTTGCTCCTCTTGTATCCTTTCGACGCATCATGAGTACTGGCTTAGATGATGCCTACATATGAGACTGCCCCTATCTTTGACAAACACTCGCATCTTCACATATGGAGGATCACATGATTGAAGGGGCATATGACCAGCCAGAAGCGGTTTGCATATCTCATTTGCACCAGAGGAATAGGAGGGCATAGCAGCAAGACCATCTCACATATTCAAGGAGCAGATCCAATTCAATATGCACCCTACATAGGTCTTGTACACTATCCGTGCACTGTACACTTCGTCCGTGCATTCCATGCCCTGCGTCACGCACTTCACCTCTGGACTCCCTGAAGGGGTTATGAGCAACTCTGTGCAGTAAGTTCAGAGATTTGAGGAGGCTAAATAAATTAACTCCTCAGTGACTGTCAAGCACTAAGTATATTCAGAGAAACTACCTAAATAAATTAACTACAAGGTAATTAGTACAGAAAATATAGAGAAATTACAGTGGGCTCACCTCCTCAGTGACTGTCAAGCACTGAGGAGGAAGGGTCTATGCGAGTATATGTCTTACCCGCATATACTGCGCAACCAGCGCTTAAGCGCCCATACTCGTTCGGCGACCGAACCATTGGTTTGAGCCGAACTATAGGTACACATGACATATAGTGATACAAAAAATCAGTAGATCTCGCAAATCAGGCGAGATAAAAATACAGAAAAATCACAGAAAAATCATTTGAACCTCTCTTGAATATCCTATCAAAAAACATCCTCCGAAAAAAGGTCTTGAAATATATTATGCTTGATTCTGAGGGTATGATGCATATATGCACCCAACACTCCCTGCCTTTGACACACAATCTCTGTCAGCATGTGTTGCACCACCACCTGCATCCTTGGAGGCCACTCACATATATGCATTCACGCCTCCCATGCACACTAGCTCACATTTCCAGCTCCCAGGGCAGTTCTGCATATATAATGGTGACTTCAGCCCTATTCGCACTTATGTTCACAACTTCTGTAACGACCATCATGCATGGTGCATCCCCGTTCATTTTCACTAGGAACAGACTCCTGCAACTGTTTTCTTCATCACTGGCTGTCAGCTGGCTCTATTCTCATCAGAATCCAGTTCCTGCAGTCATTTCATTCACATTGTCATCCACTCACTGACCATTTTTGTCATCCTGTGGTCATGCTAGTGTGCACACTGTCGAGCAGGAGGACACACTCCTTCTGACTGAGCCTGTGGCTCAGGAACTGGATTCCCAACATTTTGTCTTTTTCTGCCAGTTCCATGGAAAATGGCGAACACTTATGCCAGATCTTACATTCTAAGAAGCTGCTACTATCCATTGCACACCCTCGTACCTTACTTTTCCACCACTCACCATTTCTATTCCATCTCCATTCATCACCACCCTTATTTGCTTTATTTACCAACATCTGTCAATCTCTATGATAATTGCATCGGTGCGTCTTGAAAATGTGGAACAAAGACTCGACAAGATTGTCTTGCGCCGCCCACAGATATCATGGAGTCGGGGAATGGTAAGAGTTGTCGTATCGACCTTGCTCTGGGTCTCTATATGGACCTAATTTATCAATACGTCCAAGCCCATCATCCCGTCCTTCCTCATGCTTGCGACCATCATGCATCGGCATCTGTGTAACAGGAAAATCGCCACCCTGGCAGGAAATATACCAGCAAGTCAACCTGGTGTCGTTTCTTGTGTGTGCATCCCTATTTTGTGTTCGTTGAGTGGGGTCATTTCCTTCCTGCAGGAGCTTGTGACCCACTAACGAGGGAGCCCCTTTCCTCTGAATACCTCCTTCCCCAACGCTTACATGTCGAGGAGCGGCCACATGTGGGCGACTTATTAAAGGACCTCAACAGCTGTGACAGCTCCCGAGATAATATATTTACTAAGGTACAGCGAACTAGAACAATCTCCGACGAGCTAAGTAACTTCCTTTGAGCTTTGAAATATATTCGCGCTCCCTTGACAGTGATATTCATAGAATAGTTCGATGCGTAACGCATCGCGCGAACTGCTGTCATGTTTTGAAAAGAAGGCACTTCTCCAGTTGACATTCTATAAAGCTGGCTAGTACCTTCGATACTCACGCACTATTACACTCGGCATTGGACAGGATCATGTCGCGTCAAATTCTGTCACCAATTATCTCAAGGGCCCCTTACGCTTCCCGTCGTCGGTTTGGATGGTCTGGTGATAATTCTCAATTGGCGTAGAGTGAGCACCAGCCTCGTGTTAGGGGTGCGACTTACATTTTACTATTTCTTCCCGTCATGCCGGTCTAAGATCATAACTCTACATTGATGACATAGCATTGAAGGGTGTTGTGTTCTCAAATGGAGTTCTATCAAGGTTCTCCGAGCCCGTGGTGACACTAATATTTGTATGCGTCACCCTCACCCTCACCCTCACTCTCAACGCCATCCTCAGCAAATTCACGCCTCCGCCTTCCTAAATATATACAACTTCCAGGCCATTAAATGTAAAGGGGAAAAAATAATCCACACAGATTACACTACACATGACTAAAGGCGACAGAAGGCACGTTGGCGCAGCTCACAGCTCAAGTCAGGGTATGTACTATTGATCTGCCAATACCCAAGGTCCCGGTGCTTTAGACCCAGAACGTTCAATGCGGGTGGCATCTGTTGATGTTCCCCAGTTGCACGAATATACTTTTCACGGAAGCGACGATAATAGGAGTGCATGCTTAGCGCTGTGTCTTGTAACGGTAACTCAACTGCATCTAGGTATATGGGCCGCCTTGTATGTGGTATGTGAATCAGAAAGGATCATAGTGCAAAAAAACAACAGTTCTTGAGTTGATCAAGTCAGAAAGATAAAAGACAAAAGCCACAAGCCAAAAACCAAAAGCCGACAGCCTTCAGCAAAGGACTTCTAAATGTCGCTCGTAACAGGGGAGGGCAATATATCCACCAGCGTCATCATTGTAGGGTTGTGTAACTCCCTGCGAATCGATTCATCAGCATTAACATAAGCATATTGTATGAATAAGTGAGAGGTTCGCACATAATCTCACACGTCCATTATAGTCACTTGTAGCTAGCATACTGCCCGTTGGACTCAGAGCGAGGGAGAAAACTACATGTGCGAGCATACACGCATACAATGAGCAATGAGCAATGAGACCCGTGCACACATGTATGCAAACGCGCTGGGACGTACCCGGACACGTGTGTCCGTGCATTATGAGCTGCACTTCCCTAGTGCGCAGGTCCCAGAACCGCACGGAATGGTCATTAGAACCCGATACGACCCACTGGTTGTCATGCGACACGGCAACGGAGGTCATGCCACCCTACCTCCACACTCGTCAGCATTAACACCCACAAGCAATGAAGATTTTCGACGACCAAAAAGCAAGCCACAGAAAGCAGACAGACACGCAGATGAAGTGAACTGCCACATACCGTATGTCCTGCAAAATCAAGCGTACACACATCCGCAGCTTCATTCTGGTCGCCCTCCTCTTTCAACGCCGAGCCCGCGGCCACTACTCCTACTTCATGCGAGTGCCTTAAGGGCTCCTCACTCTGTGCACTCATTAGCACTGATCTCAAATCCCAATGCTTCAGTGTCCGGTCCCCACTTCCGCTGATGATCCCATTGCCATCAGGTGTGAATGCCACGCTGTACACAACGTCATTGTGACCTACGAGGCACTTGACGAGCTGCCCTGTTTGGATGTTCCAGAGGCGCACGATGTTGTCGTAATAGCCCGCGGCGACGAGGTACCTGTCGGGGGAGATGGCGACAGAGGATACGCCGGCATCGACCTACATATATGAACGACCCAACCCACATTACATACAATAAGCCCAGACAATCAACAACACCCATAAACATAACCACTCGCATCAGCATGTCACACGCGATGATAAGTGACAAGAGCACGCACATCCACAGGCGCTGTGATCAACAGCGTCTTGTGCTCCCCGGTCTCCGTATCCCAGATGCGCACGGTGTTGTCCTCAGAGCCGGACACAACAAGGCGTCCGTCGCCCGAGAAGTCGAGGGAATCCACCCAATTTTGATGACCTTCAAAGATGGAGATGATGCGCTTGTTCGCAATGTCCCATATCTGACGGTGATGTGCGGTGAAGGGATGTACAGATGGCGGTGGGTAAATGTGCAGGTGAGGGGAAACACATGGTCCATGGATGGGCGCGGATTACAGGAGTAAGATGGCAGCAGGGGATGAATGAAGGATTTCAGCTAATACAGCAAAACACACACTCTAATCTTGTGATCATTAGCGCTCGCTGCGAGGAGCGTCCCATCGGGGCTGAAGCACACATTCCCAATCCAGTGGTCGCCGAGAAGGGTGTCATCGATGAGCACACTGGTGCGAGTGTGGTCAATGTGCGGGTGAGATGAGGGGAAAGGGGAGAAGAGGGTCGAGGGGGATGGACGAAGCAAGAGACAAGTCGACCACTCACCAAGTCACTTCCCCGGTGGTCGTGTTGTATATCTGCGCCGATCTGCGGCACCCAGTCGCGAGGTAGCGCCCGTCGGCAGAGAAGCGGACAGACCACACGTAGCTAGAAGGTGAGGCGTTAGGCAAATACTAGACAGATGTGAGACGAGCGAGGGATACTTGATGCCGTCACACAAAACCAACAGCCCAGAACAAACAGCACCAAGACTCACCAATTCACATGATCATGCTTTAGTGTATGCGCCAAATCCACATCTACTCGGCGCTGCGGAACAGGCTTGCTGAAAGCGGCGACCCAGCCTGAGCCCTGTTGTCAAAGAGGGAATGAGTGTTTGGGCCAGGAAATGTCTAGTGAAGGGCCAGCAACGCACCCACTTCAAGTCGGGAGGCCCCGCCGCCGTCTCCAGCAGCAGCGAGGCAATCGTGTCATGACCATGCACCACTGCCGCCTGCAGGGCACCGCCATACATCCCGCCTTGCGCGTTGACGTCGGCGCCCCTCTCTATGAGCAACCGAACAATCGCATCACGACCCTCCAATGCCGCTGCTTGCAGCGCACTCCCATACACTCCGCCGCCAGCATTAGCATCCGCGCCCTGGTCTATGAGTAACCGAACAATGTCATAATGACCCCCTAACGCCGCTGCCTGTAGCGCACTCCCATACTCTCCTCCGCCGGCATTGACATCCGCACCTTTCTCTAGGAGTAACTGTACAATCAGATCATGGCCCTTTAATGCCGCCGCCTGCAGCGCACTCCCATACTCTCCTCCGCAAGCGTTGACATCCACGCCCTTCTCTAGGAGTAACTGTACAATGGTATCGTGACCATTATACGTCGCAGCCTGCAGCGCACTCCCATGCCATCCTCCCTGAGCATTGACACCCGCGCCCTTCTCTAGGAGTAACTGTACAATGGTATCATGACCATTATATGCCGCCGCCTGCAGTGCACTCCCATGCCATCCTCCCTGAGCATTGACATCCGCGCCCTTCTCGAGGAGTAACTGTATGACCATATTGTGTCCTTGTAACGCCGCACCCTGTAGTGTACTACCATAATGTCCGCCGTGAGCATTTATATCCGCGCCCATCTCTATGAGTAACTGAGTAATCATATAATGTCCCTTTACCGTCACCGCCTGTAGTGGAGTGCCATAGAACCCTCCGGGTGCATTTATGTCCAATCCTTTTTGCAACAGATGTTCACATGCTCTTTCCAACCCAGCTTCAGCCGCATAATAAAGAGGGGAGCCCCCGGGCTTTTCCCATGACTTGATCTGACAGTAAAGGTACAGCCAGTTTCCATAAATAGCACTCTTGGGCTCCAGGAGGGCCATGATCAGTCCGTGTAGATCATCCGAGTCACCAGCCGGATCAAACCTGGCGTGGTCCATCCAGTTCACTGCGGCATAATAAGAGAGTGGATAGGACCTGGATGTACTCTGGTTTACACCATCATCCTCGTCAAACTGCAAGAGGTAAGCCAGGCATGTTTTCGCGATGAATCCATGTGCCATCTTTTCGTTAAAATAATAAGAAGAAAGCGGGGCCTCGCTCGTACTAAGATGTTCCGAAATTAGATATTCTCGCACGGAAAAGTGTGCCAGTCTAATCCCTCCTGATTCGGCGTTATCGTTGCTGTCCTCGCCGTCCTGTAATTTAGTACCTGACACAGTGAGGGTGACCAGACTCGAGCATATGATGAGGATGTCTCGTGGATCCCGAAGCCGCCGTCGCCGATCAAATAGAGGTCCACTTTTCGTGTCAGGATCAGTGGCGATCACATCCACAGCCTCCTCGGTTGATAATGTGTCAACAGAGAATGCGAGCCATTGAAGAAGGCTCAGAGCATCCCACCTATCGTCCTCATCGATAGCCATGAGAATCCGATCGTACGTCCCGTAAAGCGTCTTGGGGAGACGCGTCAGTGCTTTCTCGAGTGCCGCAGGAGTTCGGCACTTTCGGAGTGCATCCAGCTGACAGACAACCCATCGAAACCTTCCCGTTCTGTCAGTAACGTCCCATGCAGAGAAAATGTCTACTCACATCCCATGCGCACCATTAATCAAAGTAGTCATCACCATGTCCTTTTCCTCTGCCGAACACATACTGAGCTTGACATCATCTTCGAGTGTTCTGGACACGTGAATTCGGATGTCACCGTCGACGAGACGTTCGTCCATCGGTACCTCGTGCGAAACCAAGTTACTCAACATTGCTTCAATGTCGTGTTCTTTCCGACTTGTCGCCAGCAAGTGTAATGTGTCCAACTCCCAATCATTGATCTCTTTGAGCACTTTCAGAAACCTAGATCGCTCGGGGCATTCGTCAAGCGCATCGAAGATGATATACACCACCTGGAAGCTCCCAATGATTGAATTTAAGGTGCTCATCAGCTCATCTTGCATCGGGGCCCGATGCGTACCATCATCCTCCTTCTTAGCAAATAATGACTCCAGGGTGTGGGAAGTGCTCGCGCATTGGACAGATAATTGGACAATCAGAGATCGAAGCGCGCCATCTGGAAGGGCGTCCTTGTTGCTGCTGTTAAAATCAAAATAGAAAAATGCTATTGCGAGAGAGGGGTCGGAATGGCAATGACGTATAAGTTCTTCAATGATAGTCGAACTGAACGTATTCGTTAACATGATCGGATGGAGATTACAACGAATATAATGTATATACCATAAGATAGTTTTCCCCGCGCCAGCTGTGGCAATCCATCAGCAGCAAACACAAATTCAGCAACTGAATAAACGTACGTATACCGTGGAGCCAAAGGAACGAACGAGGGGCCTCTCGCCATTCTTGGAACTGTTCTCCCTCCACGAACCATGAACCGGTTGTCTCCTGTCGTAGGCTACAAGCATTTCTATGCTTTGATTCATGATCAGGAGCTGCTAGCCAACGATATATCCTCTGACGACGTTCTTCTACAAAAAAATTCATCAAATTGGCCTGTCTGGATTATAACTGGCAATAGCGACATCGACATACGCAATTGGGCCTGCTCGATTGAATGGCTGATCCAATCTGTCTGTCTCTGCACGGATCGGACATCGCCTTTTATGTCCTGCGTTGTACCAGCGACATCCCCGATGCGCGATTCCGCCTGTTGAATCGACTGGCTTATCTCAGCACTTTGTTCCTGCAAGGCTTCTACTCCACTATCTATCTTAAGCGTCAAGCGTCTGTTTGGATAATCAGCATTGGCTTCGAACGTAGTGAGTACAGCGTACGTCTGATCTACGTCCATAGCCGTAGTCAACAAGTCTTGAACCTGGCTTAGCTTGTCGAGAGTCTTATTGACCTCGCTCTCCTTCAGAGGCCACATCAACGCTTGCATCCGGCCTTTCCGTCCAAGGTCCCTTTCCAGCGTCATATTGAGACTCTCCAGTTCCCCAAGGCAACGGAGAAGCAACTCATTCAAAGACGGCAATCGGGAGGCGGCTGCTGTCTCGTCATCTTCTACTAGTCGACGGATAGTTTCGAGAACTTTTTGGAGTCCGAATAGCTGATCGATGATCCTTTTCTTGTCTCTCGATGCGTTCTTAACGCTACTTCCATAGCTGTAGCACGCACTGATAGTCGCCCCAGCAAGCTGGAGAACGGCAATGACACTCGCTGATTAGGGTAGTTAGCATGTTACCAGAGTTTCTGAGAAGTTGTCGGCGACTTACCCCCTAAACCCAGAGCTGCAGCCATAGTGTCAAGTTAGTTAGAGTGCACAGCGTCTATCGTGGTGCCATCGCAGTCGACGCGTCTACATGGACCCACATCGGACAAGTGCATAGGTCGCAAGGTATGCTTGACGGGTACATACTACGATCGTGGCTCCACATTACCGCCGAATTGCTGAAGCACTTAGGTATATTTTATTCAACAATTGTCTTACCCAAGTTACGTCCCGGGATGATTGCATTCTATACGTGTTTGAGTGGGACAGTGAAAATGCCAGAAAGATTGTCTTGCAGTCGCGGATAGAAACACCTAGTCAGGGCATGGTAAGAAGCGTCGCAATGGATCTAGGCCTCCAACTCTAGGCACCGTGATATTACGGTCAAGGAGATTCTGAGTTTTTATGGGCAGGCCTATTGTAGTTCGATCGATCGATCGTTCGACGAATCGTGCATCCGAACCCACTGTCCAGGATCTGTGTTCACCCTCGGATGTTGTTCACCCTCAGATATCCTGCGGTCTGATCAAGCTAGCCAGTTGTTGTTGATCATGCGTGTTTACTTGTGCTTCCATCGTCGTTTTCTGTCCCCGTTAGATTGCGAAATTTCGAGGAACGCCACCGAATCCCATTCCTCTCATTAAATGCGTGTCCGCGCTTACCTGTGATTACTTACCGTGTCGGAAGGGAACCAAATTGAAAGGATCTATGGCAGACCTTGAACTCTTTCGGGGTCCACATAAGATATTGGTGCAGTCGCGTACTAGATCACAAACGGCGAGAAAGTAAGTAACTCCTTCGGAGTCTCTGCTCGCTCCCTTAACGGTGTCACTCACAGAGAATGGTTTGACATGGCACACATCGCACCAGGTACTGTCGTACGAGCCATTTCTTCAGTCAATGCTCCGGAACGGCTGGATAATAATGACTTGGGTACGAACTCGGTAGTAGACTCGATACTGGACAGAGGCGCCTCACGTCAAACTCTCACAGTAATTGACTCGATGGACCATTACTTTTTTTTTGCCAGTAGGACTGATGTACAGTAATTAATGTATAGCGATTATCATCAAATGCCGTTGGGTAAGCATCAGCCGTATATGTTTCTCGTTAGGTGTACGACTCATTTGCTTCCCATCATGCCGGTATCAGACTATAACTCTACGTTGACGGCACGTCATTGAAGGGCATGGTTTTCTTGATCGAACCATTTCGTTCTAGCGTCATGTGACTGTCTCCCTCAACGCGATCCTCAGAAAACTCACACTTCCGCGTTTCTCCAAGTATACCATGCCCCGACATCCCACAAAAGGCAACACATCACATGAGAGCACTAAGTAATAAAAACGGCGTCGGGTACAATACACATGGCAATAGACAGCCGGAGGCGCATTGCTGCAGCTCTCAGCTCAAGTCGGGGTATCCACTGTCGATCTTCCAAGTGAAACATTGCATCCGCACTTGCCGTGCGGTTCCACGCTCACGCAACTACCAAGAGTTCTGTCTCATAGGAATTTAGTCGCGTCCATGTATCTTTGACAACATTCCACGGCCCTCCCCTCTCCACAGCGAAGTTTTGGAATAAATGAACACGTGAGAGTCGCTGGCTACACGTACGACTCCCAGCCTCCGGGGCATGCAATTTTCACCGAGGATGGCAAAGTGGCGAGAGGCTTATGAGGTCCGGGGTGGGAGGGGAGGCACAATGCCGAGGGGCCTGGAGAAATCGTGCATTGTTTGAGTGGCGAGACTGTCAGGATCATTAAAAGACCAAGTGAGCGCAGCCGTCGTCATCCTCAATGCCACCTCACGTTCATCAGATGAAATATCCGTCAGACGCGACCCTGAGTCCTTTGACTCCAAAAGGTACAACTCAGACTTGTTGTGTACGCTCATACACTTACCCCGACCACAAACCTTTCGTTGGTCTAATTGCACGCGATATTGGCTTCGGACGAGTGTAAGTAACCTCCGGCCAACTCACTCCCACAATCAAAGTGGTTCCACGCGATGTATCGAGCATCTCCGTCGCTTATCTCACTCCGCAGGTATGGGTGAATGGGTAGAGGGTTGCTATTTTAATTGCGTACAGGTCGCAAGCATTGCTTGACAGGTATTCCGCCTAGTTGTAGTTCCATAGCGTCGTCGCATTACGAATCTATATACATATCTCCCAGTCAACAGTCTAGTTATATGGAATCAGGATGATCGCATCGGGTTCGTCTTGAAAATGTGGATTGATTGCCTTGCTGTCGCAGATATCATGGAATTAGGGCAGGTGAGAGTCACCGTATCAACCTCGGTCTGAGCACCGGGTTTCTATATAGAGCTAATTTATCGACAAATCCAAGCCCAACATCCCATTCTTGCTCACAAGTACGACAATCATGCTTCGGCACCCGTGTCACCCTGGCATGCGATATAGCAGCAAGTCGACCTGGTATCGACTCTCATGCGCCCCTATTTTTTGGCTCGCCGTTTCGTTTCGATTCTTCCAGCGGGAGGTCGCGACTCACGTACTAACGAGCCCGTGTCCTCTGAATATTTTCTTGCCGACGCCTCCTGTCGCAGATGCAGACGAAGTATGACAATCCCTCTACGGCTATCATAGACCCCGGGATAATATCTTTACCCAGGTACAGCGTAAGTACTAGAACAATTGCGACAAGGTAAGTAACTTCCTTTGAATTTTGAAAAAAAAAAAAAAAACTCCCCGCTCCCTTTGCAGGGACATTCGCAAAGAATGGTCTGACGTGGCACGCCTCTCACGAGCTGCTGTCGCGTATTGTACACTAACCATTTCTCTAGTCGACACCCTGGAACGACCGAATAACGATAACTTGGGTATTCACTCGGTGGTAACTTCGGTATTGGGCGGGATCGCCTCGCATCAAGTTGTGTCAAAACCTTTCCCCAGGTGCCACTACATGGTTGGCTGGATTTTGGAGATTAATCGCAGCTGTCGTAGGTAAGCTCCAACTGTATATATTTCTCGATTAGGGGTACGACGCACAGTTTCGAGTTGCTTTTCATCATGATGCTAGGTATGACACAACAATTTCTGGAAAGAATGTCTTTATACTGTATCGTCACTATCCTCCGTGATGACAGTATCTAGCATGTCACTGTGCCTAACCCCCAACACGCGCACTCACGCGAGTGTCGCTTTTCTCAAAGTAAACCGCGTCCCGACGTCCCATAAAATGGAACATTTCACACGAGAGCACTAACCAATAAATATGGCGTCGCGCACACCACACATGGCAACAGATCATAGTCGATTCTGGGACCTACGCATAGGGGAAACACATTTCATACTGCGGGGACACCAGCATGACGGTACGTCCCTGCGCGTTTGCATGCATGTGTGCGTGCGACTCATTGCTAGCTACAAGCGACCGGGACGGATGGGCGAGATTATGTGCGTCCCTCTCGCTCATTGACGCCAGATACTCATGTTGACGCTGACGACTCGACCCGCAGGCAGCTACACAACGCTACAAGCAAATAAACTTGAATAATGACAGTGGATATCTTTCCCTCTTCCCTTGCTTAAGGTTTTTGATTTGTCTTTTCCTGACTTAACCGACTCACATAGACTGTTCTCTGCACGATGACCCTTTATTTCTCGTTCATTGATGATATACTGGGCTGTGCATATGTCTACATAGAGTAAACTCAACGTTACCTGAGGCAGCGCGAAGCGTGCACTCCTCATAATCGCTTCCGTGCAAGGTTAGATTCGTGCAACGGGGCAACACCAACTGCATTGGATGCTCTAGATGAAACTCACTGGCTGCTTATTGGAAGACCAACAGTACATACACTGACTTAAGTTGCGAGCTGCCCCAACGCGCCTTCGGCTGTCTTCGGCCATGCGTAGCGTACGTGACAGTCTGTCTACTTATGAGTTAGTGCTCTCGTGTGAAGTGTTACGTTTTACGGGACGCCAGGATGTGGTATACTTTGAGGAGGCAGAGCTGAATTCGTGTGAGTGAAACTTGAGGATCGGGTGTGTCGACGGATACGGAGCGCTATGACAAAGAATGATGGCGATACATAATACAACGAAGACAGTCGTTCCAGCGAGATGCGCGCTACGATACGTGCCATCAACGTAGGGCGATAGTTTACCGCCGTGAGCTATGACAGGAAGCAGCGCCAAACTATGAGTAGTAGGCCCAACGAGAAATATATAGGTCGGTGCTTACTTACATCAACTGAGAACCATCCTTGCCATCATTCTTACCGACAACGAAATGTGGGTTGCGTTGAATATTTCTGGCGCAACTTGATGCGATATGAACCTGTCCAATACCGAGTCTAATGGCGAGTGAGTACCCATTTTAACATTCACCAGTTCCGGTGTGTTGATTGGTGAAATGGCTTCTATAAAAGACGTAGAATGAGCTTGTGCGAAGTGTGCTTGTGAATGCCACTGTCAAGGGAGGGGCAATGGTTTTAACGACACTTACCTTCCCGTTGTTGGTGATCTAGTAAGTGATTGCACGAAAGTATTAACTCAACCCGGACATATTCACTGTATTAACACAGATCCTTTCCAAATGTGCACTTGCGACATGGTTACAACGAAGCCTAGACAAGCGGTTATCCAGAGGAAGGGACGCGTTGGTACTCCTAGATGGTTCGCAATCTGACAGGCACATAAGCGCCAATGAGTAGCACAAATAAACACGCACGACCGACGACAACTCACCGGACCTTGATCAACTGCAGGATGACTAAGGGTGAACAGAAGATCCTGGGCAGTGTTCGGAAGTACGCCTCGTCGATCGAACTACATTAAAGAAATCTATGAAAATTCAGATACTGCCTTACTGTAATATCCCCATGCTCAGACTTTGTGTACTGGATTCAATGGGAAGATTCTCACCGTTCCCTGTACTAAGCACATCAATCCGGGACTGCACGACAATCTTTCTTTCTGACTTTTTCGTTGCTCCACATTTTCACCACGTACTAGTATGCAACTGAATCATCCTTGGACGTAATCGGGGCAAGACAATTGTTGAACAAAATATATCTAAGTCGTTAAACAATGCGGCGGTGATGTGGAGCTACGACGTAGCACTTACCTGTCAAGCATACCTGGCGACGTGCACGCGGATGTCCTATGTGGGTCCATGTGTACGCGTCGACTTCTCTTCCCAGAGTCCCAAACCTGTGCGTCTGGCGCGATGGCAATGCCCACGATAGGCGCTGCGATAACAGGTAGCAACGCTGTGTTCCCCAAGACTTTAACCAACTCGACACTATGGCTGCAGCTCTGGGTTTAGGTGGTAAGTCGCCGGCAGCTTCTCAGAAACTCTGGTATCGTGCTAACTACCCCAATCAGCGAGTGTCATTGCCGTTCTCCAGCTTGCTGGGGCGACTATCAGCGCGTGCTACAGCTATGGAAGTGGCGTCAAGAACGCATCGAGAGACAAGAAAAGGATCATCGATCAGCTATTTGGACTCCAGAAGGTTCTCGAAACTATTCGTTGCCTAGTAGAAGATGACGATACGGCAGCCGCGTCACGATTGCCATCTTTGAATGAGTTGCTCCTTCGTTGCCGTGGGGAACTGGAGAGTCTCAATGCGAGGCTGGAAAGGGACCTTGGACGGAAAGGCCGGATGCAAGCGTTGATGTGGCCTCTAAAGGAGAGCGAGGTCAATCAGACTCTCGACAAGCTAAGTCAGGTTCAAGACTTGTTGACTACGGCTATGGACGTAGATCAGACGTACGGTGTACTCACTACGTTCAAAGCCAATGCTGATTATCCAAACAGACGCTTGACGCTTAAGATAGATAGTGGAGTAGAAGCCTTGCAGGAACAGGGTGCTAAGAACAGCCAGTCAATTGAGGATGTTGCTGGCGCGACGCAGGACATAAAAAGCAATGTCCGATTCTTGCAGAGACAGAATGCTCGGATGAGCCAGGCTTTGGAACAGGCGAAATCACGTATGTCGCACGCTGCCAATGCCCCCTAAGGTGGGACGATGATTCTGACGGCGGCATTATTTAGAAGAACATCGTCAAAAGATATATAATTGGCTGGCGGCTCCTGATCATGAATCAAAGCATAGAAACGCTCGTAGCGTGCGACAGGAAACCACCGGTTCATGGTTCGTGGAGGAAGAACGTTTTCAGGAATGGAGAGAGGCTCCTTACTCGTTCCTTTGGCTTCACGGTATACGTACGTTTTTTCAGCTGCTGAATTTGTTCTTGCCGCTGATAGATTGCCACAGCTGGCGCTGGGAAAACCATCCTATGGTATGTATACCAATTCGTCGTGATATCTATCCTATCCTATCATGCTAATGAATGAACACGCCAAGCTCGACCATCATCGAAGAACTTTTACGTCACTGCAGTTCTGACCCCTCCCTCGCGATGGCATTTTTCTATTTTGATTTTAACAACAAGGGCACCTTACCGGATGTCGTCCTTCGATCTTTGATCGAGCAGTTGACTATACAATCCTCGGCGATCCCCGACGCCCTGGAGACAATATTCTCTAAGAATACCGACGCACGCCGATCGGTGACTCAAGAGGAATTGATGTCTACCTTAAAATCTATTATCGGGAGCTTCCGGGCCGTGTATATCGTCTTCGATGCGCTTGACGAATGTCCCGAGCGATCTAGGTTTCTGAAAGTGCTCAAAGAGATCAATGATTGGGAGTTTGACACATTACACTTGCTGGCGACGAGTCGGAAAGAAGGCGACATTGAAGCAATGCTGAGTGACTTGGTTTCACACGAGGTACCGATGGACGAGGGTCTCGTTGACGGTGACATCCGAGTTTACGTGTCCAGAACGCTCGAAGATGATGTGAAGTTCAGTATGTACTCGGCAGAGGAAAAGGCAATTGTGATGACTACCTTGATTAATGGTGCGCACGGGATGTGAGTAGACATTTTCTCTGCATTGACATATTCCTAACAGAACGGGAAGGTTTCGATGGGTTGTCTGTCAGTTGGATGCATTCCGAAAGTGTCGAACTCCTGCGGCACTCAAGAAGGCACTCAAGCGTCTCCCAAAGACGCTATACGAGACCTACGATCGAATTCTTAATGCCATCGACGAGGCAGATAGGCGGGATGCTCTGCGCTTGCTGCAGTGGTTGGCTTTCTCTTTCGACACATTGTCGACTCCCCAGGCTGTGGAAGTGATCGCTACAGATCCTGATGCAGAAGATGGACTTCTATTTCACCGGGAGCAGCGGCTTCGTGATCCACGAGACGTCCTGACCATTTGTTCCAGTCTCGTCACCATTACTGTGTCAGATGGCCTACCACCTCGCTTCGTGACGATGAATTATGACACTGACGCACGAGAGATTCCAGTTATTCGACTGGCGCACTTCTCCGTGCGAGAATATCTGGTTTCGGAACACCTTAGCATCAGCGGGGCCCCGCTTTCACATTTTCATTTTAACGAAACGATCGCAAATGTGTTCATTGCGAAGACATGTCTGGCCTACCTCTTGCAATTTGACCAGGATGATGGTGTTAACACGAGTACATTTAGTTCCTATCCACTCTCTAATTATGCCGCAAACCACTGGATGATTCATGCTCGGTCAGATCTGGCTGGTGACTCGGATGACCTACACGGACTGATCATGGCCCTCCTGGAACCCATGAGTGCTATTTATGGAAACTGGCTGTGGCTTTACTGTCAGATCAAACCATGGGAAAAGCCCGGGGGCTCCCCTTTTTATTATGCGGCTGAAGCTGGGTTGGAAAAAGCATGTGAACATCTATTGCAGAAAGGATTGGACATAAATGCACCTGGAGGGTACTATGGCACTCCACTGCAGGCGGCGACGGTACAGGGACATTATACGATTACGCAGTTACTCATAGAGAAGGGCGCGGATATAAATGCTCGCGGAGGACATCATGGCAGCGCACTACAGGCTGCAGCATTAGAGGGACACAATATGGTTGTACAGTTACTCCTAGAGAAGGGCGTGGATGTCAATGCTCAGGGAGGATGGCATGGGAGTGCACTGCAGGCGGCGGCATATAATGGTCATGATACCGTTGTACAGTTACTCCTAGAGAAGGGCGCGGCTGTGAATGCACAGGGAGGATGGCATGGGAGTGCGCTGCAGGCAGCGGCGTTAAAGGGTCATGATGGCATTGTTCGGTTACTCATAGAGAAGGGTGCAGATATTGAGGCGGGGGGCGGAGAGCTTCGGAGTATGCTGGAGGCAGCGGCGTATAATGGCCATGATACCATGGTTCGACTGCTCCTAGAGAAGGGCGTGGATGTCAATGCTTGCGGAAGAGAGTATTGGAGTGCGCTGCAGGCGGCGGCGTTAGAGGGCCGTAATACAACAGTGCTACTGCTCCTAGAGAAAGGCGCGGATGTCAATGCTTGCGGAGGAGACTATGGGAGTGCGCTGCAGGCGGCGGCATTAAGGGGCCATGATCTGGTTGTACAGTTGCTCCTAGAGAAGGGTGTGGATGTGAATATTCAAGGTGGAAGGCATGGGAATGCGCTGCAGGCAGCGGCGTCCGAGGGTCGTGATGCGATTGTACGATTGCTCATAGAGAGGGGAGCTGATGTTGACACGCAAGGCGGGGTGTACGGCGGTGCCCTGCAGGCGGCAGCGGTGAATGGTCACGATACGACTGCCTCGGTGCTGCTGGAGACCGCGGCGAGGCCTCCCAATTTGAAATTCGTGCGTTGCTGGGCCTTTGCTAGACATTTCCTGGCTCGAACACTCATCCCCTCTTTAACACCAGGGCTCGGGCTGGGTCGCCGCTTTCAGCAAACCTGTTCCGCAGCGCCGAGTAGATGTGGATTTGGCGCATACACTGAAGCATCATCATGAGGATTGGTGAGTTACGGTGGCTGAGCTGAGTTTGTTCCGGTGTTGGTTTTGTGTGATGACATCATGCTTCGATTCGATTTATCCTGAGTTGTCTGCGTTCGTCTGGTAGTTGCCTAACCCTGCACCTTCTAGCGCCCTGCTGTGTGTCCGCTTCTCATCCGACGGGCGGTACCTCGCGATGGGGTGCCACAGATCGGCGCAGATATACGACACGACCACCGGGGAAGTGACTTGGTGCGTTGTCTCTTGCTTCGTCCCCCCTTGACCCCCCTTCTCCCTTTTCCCTCATCGCACCCGCACATTGACCACCCTCGCACCAGTGTGCTCATCGATGACACCCTTCTCGGCGACCACTGGATTGGGAGTGTGTGCTTCAGCCCCGATGGGACGCTCCTCGCAACGAGCACGTCCGATGACACGATCGGAGTGCGTGTTTTGTTGTATTTGCTGACACCCTTCATTCACCCCTTCGCCTACTCCTTGCTGCCGTCTTACTCCCGTAATCCGCGCCTATCCATGGACCATGTGTTTCCCCTCACCTGCACATTTATCCGCCGCCATCCGCACATCACCGTCAGATATGGGACATTACGAACAAGCGCATCCTCTCCATTTTCAAGGGTCATCAAAAACGGGTGAACTCCCTCGACTTCTCGCGCGACGGCCGCCTCGTTGTGTCCGGCTCTGGAGACAATACCGTGCGCATCTGGGACACGGAGACTGGGCAGCACAAGACGCTGTCGATCACGGTGCCCTCGGATGTGCGTGTTCTTGTCACTTATCGTCGCGTGTGGCATGCTGATGCATGTCTTTGTGTTTATGCGCGCTGTTGATGGGTGTGTATGTTTTGTTTGTGTTGGTTGTGTCATGCAATACGTAGGTCCACGCCGGTGTATCCTCTGTCGCCATCTCTCCCGACGGGTTCCTCGTCGCTGCGGGCCATTACGACGCTATTGTGCGACTCTGGGCCGTACAAACCGGGCAGCTCGTCAAGTGCTTCGTGGGTCACGACTACGGCGTGTCCAGCGTGGCATTCACGCCCGACGGCGACGGGCTCGTCAGCGGAAGCATGGACCGGACACTGAAGCATTGGGATTTGAGACCGGTGCTATTGAGTGCGCAGAGCGAGGAGCCCTTGAGGCAGTCGCATGAAGTGGGAGTAGTGGCCGCCGGCTCAGGGCTGGAGGTGGGCGGCCAGAACGAAGCTGCGGGTGTGCGTACGGTTGATTTTACAGGACATGGGGTATGTAGCAGGCCACTCCATCTACGTCTCTTTTTGCTTTCTGTGGCTTGCTTTCGGGGCTCCGAAATCTTCATTGCTCGCGGGTGTTGATGCTGACGAGTGTGGAGGTAGCATGGCGTGACCTCCGTCGCCGTGTCCCATGACAACCAGTGGGTCGTATCGGGTTCGAATGACCATTTCGTGCGGTTCTGGGACCTGCGCACCGGGGAAGGACAGCTCATACTGCATGGACACACGAGTCAGGGTATGTCCCAGCGCATTTGCATGCAAGTGTGCGTGGGGCTCATTTTTCGTCTGTGCGTGTATGCACGCACGTCTAGTTAACTCCCTCCACCTGAGCCCAACAAGTGGTATGCTGGCTACATGCGGTTGGGACGGCGTGAAATTATGTACATGCCTCTCACTCATTCACAAGACACTCATATTGACGCCGATGATTCAACTCGCAGGGAGCTATACAACGTTACAATGACTGCACTGGAAAATATGCATTTCAATGCTGACCATTGATGTCTCTCTTCTCTCGTATTTGGCTTTTGGCTTTGACTTTTGACTTTTTCTAGCTTAACTGACTTAGTGAACGGTTCTGTGTACCATGATCCTGTTGTAAAGTCTGGATAAAATAGTATTTTCCTCCTGATTTCTAGTATTTTTGCCGGTCCTCTAGCTAATATTCTGTCTATTGTCACATGTCCGTGACAGTCCTGTGACTCGCCATTATTAGCGACACACCGGCCTTCTATTCCGGCATTCCATAACCTTCCATTGGTATTCTACCCCTATGTTGTTTATGTATAAGTAGTTAGTTTCACAGCTACAATAAACCATTGGTAAAAAGCCCATTCACTCCTAAGAAGGAGTCTGTTGTTTAGTACTTGAGTTAACACTGTCCTCATTGCTAATGTCTTGTTTCCCACGCATAGCGTAACATTCCTGACCCCTTTCCTGTATATCATAACAGATCCACTGTTTCTTGTTTGTTTATAATATACTTGGCAGCGAATATGCCTAGATGCAGCTGACTTACAGTTAC
>QFFB01000469.1:0-17392 GCA_003316465.1 Ramaria cf. rubripermanens
CCAGAGCCAACATTGAATAGCCAAAAGAGGCTAACTCAACTACTCTATTGCAGCCTCGAGGGTCTCGGCCTTAAGGGGGGAATACTGTTATGATCTGGCCCCTCACAGACCTCTGGTGACCCCTTTCAGTAACTAACCCATTCCAAGCCTGTACTCCAAGCCCAACCTTATCTGAGCCCAAGCCCAAGCCCCGTTCTTATCCATCCCCAAGCTTTATTATGACTCCCTTAGTTATTTCCATCTGACCCTGTTCCTCTGATCCATATATAAGTCTCACTCTACATGTACTTCGCTCTTCAGTCAGAAATCAACTGAGATACCCTTGAACCCCTTATTAGTTTCTCACTCCATTCCCTCTTGGTCCTCCTGCTCCTCTTGTCCAACCTTGCTCCAAAATTAAGGGCACATGCACTAGTAGATGGCACAGCATATAAGCTGAAGCTAAGCCCTTACTAATCCCCCTCAGCCAAGCTCACTCCAAGCTCACCTGAGGTCCCACACATAGACCCCGGTCTTAATACTGTTATATTCCATTTTAGTTCTTGTTGTTTGCCTCTTAAAGTATAATCCTCATTCACAACCCAAAGTAGAATACTTGTACCTCACTTGATCCAAACCTCCGACCCTATTCCAAACTCCAATTATCATTCAACTCTTATATCCTTCTTGTTCTACGTCTATGTCTTTCTTGCTATATACTCTTAGGATACAATTAGTTTATGAGGTATTAATAGTCCTCCAATCTTGTATCTGCTTCTTTAGTTCAAATATCAACTTATTTTCTCATTACCAACCTCCAGTCTTCTTACATCACTATCTTTGTAGTTAGATACTACTAGTGATACTTCCAAGTTCAAACCTCCAAGTAACTTCCAAACCTCTGATCTCTGAAATTAGGGACTGAATGATAGTAGGTGGCGCAACCCATAAGTTGAAGCCAAGTCCCTACCCCCCTTGCATTACTTTGAAGTCCAACCTCCAAAGTTCCAGGTAATGTCTGTGAACTTAACAGTGAAGAGCAGTGAGAGGCAGCGAAGGTTCACTCCTGTCAAGCTGGACCCATCCCAGAGGTTACAGAGGAGGGAGACGAAGAGCCACCTGATCCAGAGTTTGAGAGCTTCCAAACACTAATGAAAGAAGGGGATTACCTATTCGCAACAGTGTGCTTGGGGCCTGTGACCACCATCACAGCTACTACCACACCTGCTGTTTTGGAACCCTTCAAGACTTTGGTGTTATTGCTAATGCCTCAATCTATCAGAACGTGTCATTTACGAGGCTTTCAGAATATTAAACAATGCTGCAGCACAACTCAGGAAATAATTTAATATTTGTACCCTGGTTGCAATCCATGTAATAACCAGTCCAAGTTAATACAGCTGGAAGGCAATGCATTTCTTAGCAGCTGTTAAGACCGGGTCTTCGTGTGGGACCTCAGGGAGGGCTCGGACCGAGCTTAACCGAGGAGTACTAGTAAGGGCTGGGCTTCAGCTTATGTGCTGCGCCATCCACTATTACACGGGCCCTTGATTTCAGATCGAGGTGGGACAAGAGAAGTGGAAGGACTAAGAGACCAAGGAGCGAGAAACTAGTAAATGATTCGAAGGGTATCTAGTTTGATTTCTGACTGAAGACCAAGTACATACAGAGTGAGACTTATATACGGATAACCAAGGAAACAGGGTCAGACAGAACTAAGGGAATCAAGGAGTTCAGGGACGGAGTACAGGGAACAGGCTTGGGCTCGGGCTCGGATAAGGTCGGGCTCGGGGTATGGGCTCGGGACGGGGTTAGTTGCCGAATATGGTTGCCGGAGATCCGCGAGGGACCGGATCATAACAGCAGCACTGAACAATAAACTATTAGTCCATAGGCTCAAGGACACTATCGGAGTCCAAGCATATTCCAAAAAGAGGAATATACTTGACAGGAGAGTTTGTAAGTGGACTGACCAGATAATCTGTCAATGCACTACAATAATGAACAAATAGTATGGAAGGTGGCTTTTGCAAGTGGCTCAACTCAACTTGTGAAAGTCACTGAACAGGAAAATCAACTGAACAGCTCGTCTCAGGTATTGGAGTGCTAATTGGCAAGAAAATCAATTGACAATCTCACTCTGTAGAAATTTCACCTAGAGGGTTAGTCCAGGTGGCTAAGTAGAAAAGCAACTACTTAACTGAGAATTGATACAGAAAAGTAACTGTATGACCCTAGCTGGGGTTATCAGCTTAGTAAGATATGCAAGTCATGTGAGTTGGTGAGTTGGATAGAAGAAGCTAGATTGCTAGATCAGATTGTGCTGATCTGAGGGAGTCAGAGTGGCCTCCTTATATATTGTATTGTACACAGGATTACGTAAAGTGGGGTTCTTCTATCTATTAGGGAGTGATGTCATAGTGATGTCATATGTAGCTATTTTAGTATTTGAAACACACCCTGTAACTATTGTGGTGTGTTTGTGCAAGGAGGAATAAGAATAGATAGCCAATCACCTGCTCTGCTCTGTAAGCTTTACACAGCTTTGCACAGCCCTGCACAGCCCTGTGAGGTTTTAGGGGCTTGTTTGGAAAGGTTGTGCATTGTTTGGCCTTTATCTGTCCAATTAGCTTTGCAGGATTCAAACTCTGGTTTCCTAGCTTTGTACATCTTTGTGCAGCTTTGTACAGTCCTGCACAGCCTAGCACAGCCTTGGTTGCTAGGGCACAGATTTGAGGGTGTGCTGGGTTTGAAGTATTTATGGATGCACAGCCTTGTGTAAGCTATGGAGGCGGAGTTCAAACTCAGTGGCTGAGTCTTGAGTTAGCCAAAGTGTCGGAGTTGTGGGTGCTTGAGGGCCCACAACTCCGAACTCGTGGGTCGCGGTTCGTTCCGATCGGAGTTCGAATCGGCTGGACCGGAATAGAGTTGTAGGTCCGTGTGGGTCCAGCACTCAGCAGGACAGGTTTGAGTGTTTTTGAGCCAGGGAAGGCATGTAAAATGGCGAAAAAATAAGGAAAAACTCAAGGAATATTTGAAAGCTGTTTCCCTATCAAAATCTGCATGTATTGGCTAATTTATGATGAGGAAAAAGGGTTTTACAGAAATTTTAATCCTTTTTTTTTTTCAAGATTTTCCCAGCAAAGGTGGTTCCTACACACCTGCACAACAGCTGGTGGAGAAGGCACTTCACAGTGGCCCAGCAAAAAAGGAAGAGCTCATCCCACCCTACTTACAAGACTTCAAAGATGTTTTTGCCAAGGAATCCTTCGACTCACTACCAGAAAAACAGTCCTGGGACCATGCAATCGAGCTGTAGGAGAACCTGAGCACTGGCCGCATTCGCCCTTCTAAGTCACCAATGGCTTCACCAGTGTTCTTCATAAAGAAGAAGGATGGTTCACTTCACCTGGTTCAGGATTACCGTGTACTCAATGCCATGACTGTGAAGAACCACTACCCACTGCCTATTATTTTGGAGCTCATAAATCAGCTTTGGGGTGCAAAGTACTTCACCAAGCTGGATGTACAATGGGGCTACAACAACATCCGAATAAAGGAAGGTGACGATGTAAGGAGGGAAACCTCGCTGAGAGTGACAAACTGCACAGAAATACTGACACAGCTGATAGTGAGCGGAAAAGGGGAGTCTCCATTATCTAATACTATAGACCACACTATATACTCTAAGAACAATAGGAGTGGCACCATATGTAATAAAACTCAGACAGAAGAAAAACCTATAATCTCCAACTAGAGAGCATAGCTCTCTTATAACAAATGGAAGGCAACCTTTTGCACCAACCATGGTCTCTTCAAACCCCTGGTTATGTTCTTCGGACTCACCAATAGCCCAGCTACCTTCCAAACCATGATGAATGACATCTTCCAGGATCTCATCATGGAGGGACATGTATGTGTATGCCTGGATGACATCCTCATCTTCACAGAAACATGGGAAGAGCATCAGCACCTCATGTGAATCATACTTGATCGTCTGCGATAGCATAAGCTCTATCTACATCCTGAAAAATGCAAATTTGAGCGAACCAAGATTGAGTACCTGGGCCTCATTGTTTCACAGGGCAAAGCTGAGATGGACCCCATGAAGGTTGCAGGTGTGGCAGATTGGCCAACACCCTCAAACCACAAGGAGGTACAAGCCTTCCTTGGGTTTGCAAACTTCTACTGTAGGTTCATTAAAGGGTTTTCAGAGCATGCTTGCTCCTTATTTGAGTTGACAAAGAAGGATGTGAAATGGGTGTGGGGAATAGCCAAACACCAGGTGTTTGAGGGTCTCAAGCAGTGTTTCACATTGACATCAATCCTGCGCTTCACCAATAACAGCCTGCCTTACCAAGTGGAGGCCAACAGTTCAGATGTAGCAACAGGAGCAGTGCTTTCGCAGCAGTTCCCTGAGGATGAAAAGTGGCATCTGATTGCCTTCTACTCCAAGAGCCTCAGTGCAGTAGAGTGAAACTACAAGATCCATGACAAGGAGATGCTAGCTATCATTCATGCCCTCAGGGAGTGGCGACACTTCCTGGAAGGTGCGAAGCATCAAATTGAAGTGTGGAGTGACCACAAGAACCTCAAGTACTTCTGGACAGCCAAGAAGCTCAATCAGAGGCAAGCACGGTGGTCATTGTACCTTTCACATTTTGATTTCAAACTTTGCCACAGGCTGTCAGGGTTCCTCTATTTTCTCTTATATCTCCCTTACCCTACCTCCTCATTTCCTCCCTTTAGTACATCCATAGTTGTTACTCTATTCCCTACCCTGATTTCTTCTTATTCTACTAATGTTCGTTCTGATTATCTAATAAGCGCTGAGGGTAGTTAGTTAGATTCCATGCCAGCGCAGCAGCCTCATCTTGACCTCTGAGGACTCTGTGCTAGATTATTACTCAAATCTATCAATCTTCTGCCTAGTTAGCATTCTATTGCTACTCTAGTGCGCCTTCTCTCACACAGGCCTGGCACTAGCATGGGCAAGTCAGATGCATTGTCTCACCATTCGGATCATGGGTCAGGTTCAGGTGACAACAGCAACATGATCCTCCTTTGCCAAGAGTTCTTTGTAGTTCGCACCCTAGAGGGACTCACACTGGTGGGGGAAGAATGTGGGATTGTTGGAGACATTAGGAAGGCATTTGGCAAAGAAGTGGTTGAGGATGAGGTGGCTGTTGTAGTGAGGAAGCTGTGAGAGTCGGGTGGCAAATCATTGGTATCTGCCAAATGGGCTGAAAGCCAGGGGCTACTCACCTTCCAGGGCAAGGTCTATGTCCCTGATGTCAAGGACCTAAGGCAGCAAATTGTTGCCCAGCACCATGACACACAGGTGGCAGGACACCCAGGACATTGGAAGACCCTTGAGTTAGTCTCACACAACTACTGGTGGCCCCACATGTCCCACTACATTGGCAAATACACTAAGACATGTGATCTGTGTCTGTGAACAAAGGTGCAAAGACAGCCTCTGATAGGCAAACTTCATCCCCTCCCAGTCCCTGAAGCACGTTGGGACACACTCAGTGTTGATTTCATCATGGAGTTGCCAGAGGCCCATGGGTATGACACAGTCATGAATATAGTGGATTCACTCTCAAAGCATGCCCACTTCATACCAACCAATACCACCATCACAGCCACAGGTGCCACACACCTGTTTCTCCATCATGTGTGGAAGCTCCATGGTCTCCCACGAATAGTGGTCTCAGATAGGGCTGTTCAGTTTGTTCATGAGTTCACCCACAAGCTGTGCAGGCTCTTGGGGATTCACATGGCAGCATCCATGGCCTATCACCCTCAGACAGATGGCCAGACAGAATGTGTCAACTAAGAACTGGAACAGTATCTTCACCTCTTTGTGAATGAAAGGCAAGATGACTGGGATGACCTCCTGCCTATGGCCAAATTCCAGTACAACAACCATGTCCATTCATCCTCACGCCAGACCCCATTCATGCTGGACATAGGTAGACATCCATGCATGGGCTTTGAACCACACCAAAACCCTTTGCACTTGGAATCAGTCAATGAATCCAAGGAGCAAATGGAGGAGTCACTTTCTGAAGCAAAATCAGCCCTGGTAAAATCCAAGGAAGACATGGAATGCTACTACAATCGGCGTCACATGCCTGCACCTATGTTCACACCGGGAGACAAGGTGTACCTTGATGCCAGTGATATCCAGACCACTCGCCCATCGAAGAAGCTGGGACACAGGCAACTAGGGCCTTATGTAGTTGAATGCCAGGTTGGTTCACATGCATACCAGCTCCGACTCCCCAAGGCTCTGAGTTGGCTCCATCCAGTCTTCCCTGTCATCAAACTCACTCCTGCACAAGAGGACCCCATCCATGGTCACCATATTTCGCCACCACCCCCACCAGTCCTGCTTGATGGGGAAGAGCACTTTGAAGTGGACAAGGTGCTGGATAGTCGCATGCAGAGGGGCCAATTACAGTTCCTTATCAAGTGGAAGGGGTATGGGTATGAGGAGAACTCCTGGGAGAGTGAAGGTGAAGTCAATGCCCCTGACCTCATTGCAGACTTCTTGTTAGATCCCTGAGATCTAACACCGAAGCTCCGAACCTTCGGACCTCCGAACCCCAAAGTAACTATTATGTTCCGTTTTAGTTCTTGTTGTTTGCCTCTTAAAGTATAATTCTCATTCACGACCCAAAGTAGAATACTTGTACCTCTCTCAATCCAAACTTCCAACCCTATTCCGAACTCCGCTTGTTATCCGCCTCTTATATCCTTCTTGTTATACGTTCTTAGGATACAATTAGCTTACGAGGTATTAATAGTCCTCCAAACTTGTATCCAGTTCTTTAGTTCGAATATCGACTTAATTCCGTGTTACAAACCTCCAGTCTCTTTGCATCACTACCTCCATAGTTAGATACTATTAGTAGTAACTCCGAGTCCAAACCCCCGGACTACCCCCGATACTCCGGCCTCTGAAATTAGGGACCGAACAATAGTAGGTGGCGCAACCCATAAGTTGAAGCCAAGTCCCTACCCCCCTCGTACACTTTCGAAGTCTCTGACCTCCGAGTCTCCGACCTCCGAAGTTCCAGGTAACGTCCGTGAACTTAACACTTCTACCGTATGCACCCAGGAGCCCCCCAGCATATCTATGCCTTTGGAATGCTGGATTTTCAGAGGTTTCCCCCAGTTGCACCTGTGGGTCTTCATGTGTTGGGTCACCACATTCTAGATGGGGGGTGATGTAAGGGGAACTTGCGAAATCCTTGCAAACTCCTTGCAAAGCCTTCACACCTTACATTCCACTCCATGCAAACATTCCCATGCCCTGCAAAGTCCTGCAAAGTGTGTGCAAAGTATTTGCAGCCTTGCCGAGGTGGATGTGAGGGGAACTCCTTGCAAAGTCCTGCAAAGTCCTGCAAAGTCCTGCAAAGTCCTGCAAAGTCCTGCAAAGTCCTGCAAAGTCCTGCAAAGTCCTGCAAAGTCCCTGCAAAGTGCATGCAAAGTGTACACAGTCCCCTCTGAAGTCTACCCCACCCAGTGCTACTTTGGTGTTGGGCCTCTTGTTCCAGAGCTGTGCAGATCAGTCCCTTGGCAGCTTCCAAACACCTCCTTGGCCCTGTCTGTAGTTCAGCACCCCTGTTGCTTATGTGATTCAGGCTTTGGAGGTACGGGGTTGTGATGCCCGAGGTATATAGCTGTTAGCTAGTAGGCAAAGGCAATCCTTAGAGTTTTCTCTTAGGATTCCCCCTTCGCCAGTGCACCGCTTGAGTGTAGAGCATCTGACTAGGTTGCCCTCACAGCTTCTCTTTTGAACAACTCATTGGTCGGTTGCAACAACTTAGTAGTAATCATAAACCTGGTTAGCCTAACTCTTCTCTAAGTAGAGTTGTTTCCTTTGCTCATCCATGTTACAGGGCAAGTTGAACTTCAATCATTTCTTAGGGTAGCAAAGCTTAGACAATGGCTGGCACAGTCTAATTGTCCACCAGCAATTAAAGAGTGCAAGAGCCTTTTTGACAAAGCTTATGCACCACAGCATGACAAATATGCCAGTTCAATTCCCTCTGAAGACACAATGGGGAAGACTGGTAAACCAGTTCCTGTTCCTTCCAATTTGCAAGACCTGGTCAAGCAGCCTGAGGTTGTTTTGCATGCCTGGCTTCCCTTTGGCTGGATTGTTTATGCCTGATCATCTACTCATTGTGGTAACAGTCTCATCTGCTTTTATCCCAATGGTACTACAAGCATCTGCCCTCTGCCTGGTTCAATCAAATACATCTTTGAGATTGATGGCAAAATTTCATTTGCTGTACAACACCACTTGCCATTGCCAAATCAGACCCTTGACCCATATAGACATTATCCACATTTTCCTGCCCATTTATATTCCACCACACTGACACCCAATGTGGAACATGTTGAAGTGGATTGGGTGATATGTCACTTTGCCTGATGGTCATTCTCCTCAGATTATGTTGTCATGTTAATGCTGTCTCTGGTAAGCTGCCCTAAATGCTAGAATGTGGACTATGCTGATATTTTCTAGGACTAATGCACTCTTTTGGCAAGGTGATTTCAACTTTCAGCCACCTGTGGGCAGTCAGTAGGTGCTAAAGTGGGCAATTAGTTAAGTAGTGTAGCATAACTTAAAGAGCAATCCAATCACATAAACATAAAGTAAAACTTGAACTTTCTTATAAAACCCCAATTGTATGGTAAAACTTTTTGGATTGATTATGCATTTGCCACAGTTAAAATTTGAAGTTATAATCCATATTCATATATTTAAAGTTTAGTTGCCTGTTTTATGCTCCTGAGAAACTTTGTGTTTTATTGAAGTAATTAAACACATGGCAAATCTTGAATATTTGACACAAATTTAAATTCACATTTATATTTCAAGTATCTAGTAGGTCAAAACAGGAAATTATTCTTTAAAAAAATTTTAGCTCATGAATAAACACTTGTTTTAAGTCCGTTAAAACTTTTTAATCGCCGCTGTGACAGTAAGTATTACTACAATGGGAGTCTGTTCAAGTCAGGAATTTCCTTCCAGCCCATTGCCAGCCAGAGTCTAAAATATAAGCCATCGCATTCACTATGAGATAGAATGTCATAGGGATCACCTGTGGCATCTCCTTCAGTGAATTTATCGATAATTCATCTGATCATTGTACGAACCCCCATGAGGAAATTTCCGAGAATACCACGTCGAGTAATTGTTTCCCAAAGCTCAGTCTTTATCACTGTCGGAGCCGTGGGTGATCGGAATGGTCCAAGAAGACGGTAGAACGTCGTAAAGGCCGCTCCAAACGTGTAGCAGAGCAGAACGTGAGTCCCGTACGTCCACCACAGGTCCCAAAGAGCCTGGAACACAGTCAGTATACTTACCAGATATGGTCATTCAACTTGCAAAGAGGGGCGCACCGGAGCAGCACCAATGTCTTTGGCCAGCGTGGACATGTACGTTGAATGATCGACCCCGTATTTGATACGTGCTGTCTCCTTGACGAGCAAGTAATAGTGTGGCGGCGGTAGAGGCTTCCTCACTTGACCTTTCAATAAGGAAATCCAAAACATGACTTGCATCTCGGCGATAGGGGGTATAGCACCTTCGAATGCTTCAGAACAAGGTGCGGCAAAATGCGAGGGGTATAGACTAACCAACACCAGGCCTCAGGAAACCAATAAAAGCAACGTCTTCATCTCCAGTTCTCACCACGTTGCGTACGTCCGCTTCACTTGGAGTTGGGTAACCCTCATCCAATATGTTGAAGTCCTGGGTGTAGCCAGTAGCATAAATCACCGTGTCAGGGCGAATATCACGATGCGCCATGCGCAGTGCATCCTTGCGATTCAACACCGGAAACAAAGCTCGTCCGGATGGAAGAAAACTGCTTGGGAAGGGCGCCAGATCTACTACAAAGTTGGTTTGTGGAGGCGAGTCCTCGGGGGGATCGCTGTAATGTGAGAAGAGGTCAAGTATCATTGATCGTTTCCGATAAGGGCGGTTAATATAAGGCATAGCCTTGTGTGACTTGTTAAGGAAGACATATGCGCGTCCAAGACGCTCTTTGTCCAGTTCTCCTACCTAGGTAGTCTGAGCAATCGACCCACTTTGAATTGTGGGGCGTACCCATTGATTACACCCAGCCTTCAACCCTAATCAGTAGGATCACACACAACACTGAGACAGCACGACAAAACTGACGGTTGTACCGGTTAAGACCCACAACACGCCCCTGATGACAAAATCGGACACAAACCATCGTAAATGTGACTGTTCAACCCAGGGGTGCTTGATGTGATCTCAGAATCGGTTTATAGACCGCGCCGTGCAATTACATACCACATATGCTGTCTCGGCAAGATTGGTGATGAGTGAGTCGATAGGCACCGGACGTTTAGACGTAAATTTGAACCCAAACAAGCTGAAATCATTCTGGATCCAGGTTCAGAATAACACACTATACAGGATGCTGAGGCGCACTAGAGCTTTTGGGAAAGACAAAAATCTGCCGCTGGATCGTTAGAATATAGCGTGAGAGAAGTTTGAGTGCTTACCCTCCCCGAGTGCATAGTACGACTTCTTTTGCTCCAGCTTTGGCAGACTCATAGGCAAGATCCATACCTGTTTCACCCGTGCCAAGTATCATTACACGTCGGCCTGCAAGTTGATCGCGACGCTGGTATGACGCTGAATGGAAAACAGCAGGCTGAGGTTTAGGTACCTGAGAGTGAGGATACTCTGGTCGATTTGGTTGGAGAACATGCTGGATGCCTGGAATGACCGGGATAGCCGGCACCACATGTAGGCCCGTACACATTACAACATACTGGGCATTTATGCTAGATGGATCTTGTGCCCCTTTCAACAGCGGATCACTTAGGGGAAGGGGGGGATATACTTACTGGTTCCCCATCCGGGACGATCTAGCAGCCTTGTGACATACGATATGCAGTGACCACCGTTAGGATCGCGGGATATTTTGATAACTTTGGACTGCAGCTTTATTCTACTCTCCAAACCAAAATGTTTAGTATACGCCCGCAGATATTCCACATACTCCTAGGTTATTACGGGTAAGCTAGTCATTCATTGTGAGACCATTCTAACTGCTGACCTCCAGCGTGAGGTGGTCTGGATGCTCCAATGGCAAACGAAAGTCAGAAAAGGAGGTCAACTATGGAATCCTCAGCTTGCCGCAATCTACAAAATGCGTATCTAGTAGCTCCAACCTGTTTGGATGACACCAAATTCGCGTTCTGGGACCCATGTGGTTATCTGTGTTAAATTCTAGACGCAGGACTGCATCACATACTTCATACGAGCGGTATCGGAATGTCCCTGGAGAAGATCACGTAGTAAGCGTAAAAACCACTGGCAGCAAGTGCAAAAGCTTCAGGGGTACCTCCAATGTCATCCTCTTGTTCCAGCACAACGGGGTCGAACGGGAAATCTGGCGTGGCAGATTGTATCAGGGTTTTACATGTAACTAAACCCGCTGGCCCGGCTCCAATTATTGCCACTTTCATCCTGGTTGTTTGGTATGGCCCTCAGGTTGAAAGAATGACTTCCATCACGTGATGAACATCACGCCATGGCGGCAAGCCTCGAGTCACTAGTCAATATCTATGAGCTGGTTAGACTGCCGGGCACCCAACTAAAACACCCAAACAACTTGAAGCCAGGGAGCACAAGATTCTAACCGTACTGTACGTCATATCCAGCCAAATTCATTTTATGACTGTCTGCAATGAACTCCATCTCCTCATCTGTACCAAACCCATTGGGTTAAAAGCAGGAAAACATGTGTACCAGCGCCAACTTTGTCGTTTTCATATCAACTTGGCCAGGGTTGCTAACGTGGTGCCATTACTATAGATTTGGGACGGGGGTCCGAAGCCAGTGACTCTAATCCACCTGATGCAAAATATCACTGGGAAGTCTTAGTATGTGGAAGGTATAGCCTAATCACTCACTTCTGAATGCTACTATCATGAGTCCTTTGGCGGAAACAGTGTGACAACCCTCCATATAGCGTCTTTTCCTCGCTCCCATGCTTGAGGTCCACGAGCCTGGTCTCCTCCAAACTCAATCATGATTCCAAGCTTGCTCCATTCACACCAGATCGATATCGATCCAGTTGAAGGCCCTGCGCCCCCTCCCTTACGTGTTGGCTCTCCAAGATTTCGAACTAGGTCTTGACCAGTAGTTTCAGCCTGCAGCTCGAATTGGTTCAGGGCTGAGCTGGGACCGTGTTCAACAACAATGGCGGTGAGTTTTATGGGTAGGAGCGGGAACTGCGAATACGTCTTGCCCTTGCCTAGAAAGGCAGTCTTTGAAGCGTTGTAAATGTCAATGCCATCGAGTGAAAGAGCCTCGAAATCTGACGTCGTTTTGGTTTGTCCTTCGGGTGGAACAAACATGAAGCTGATGCCAAGCGTATAATAATTGAAATAGACTGCATCCGGATAGGCTTTGACCTCAGGCTCTGGTAGAGCAACTCCTGCAGCGGAGGTAACTTCAATAAGGTAGGACTGAAGCCGTGTGGAGTTAGGAGTTTCATTGAAGAGTTCGGACAACATGGGCTCGAGTAAACATCCGAATGCGAAATCGGACCTTATATTACTCAGTAGGGCTGTAGAGGATTTGAGAGATTTGACAGGGATTTCAACAAGAATTTGAATTTTTTAAGAGGGGCCGACAATGCCCCGAAAACCGCTTTTAAGAGTCTGTTTCAAAAAATGTATCTATGGATTTACTGTAACAAAGCTGGCGTTTTGCCGGACTGTCAGCCGCGGATGGTTCTGACCCTTGTTTGGCACTACAAACGATGGCATGGCTTGCACGCATGTCATATCTGGCTGGCGGCGTGGCCAGGAAGGCCTGTAGTTGCGGTATGGGAGAACTGCAGAGGGTACTTCAGTTTCCGGGTTGCTTTCCTTTGGCACAGCGGACGTAAAAAGAAATTTCCGAGGGAGTAGTTTAGGGCCGGCCAAGGCGCCAGCCGAAATCCAAATCAACGCGCAACAAATCCCAAATCACCTCCTGGAGGTGATTTGAGGATTTGGACGGATTTGACTTCGAATTCCATTCTCAAATCTTCACCAAATCCTTTCCAAATGCTCTACTGTGATCAGCTCTGGTGGATGATATCTACAAACTCTATGAATCACCTCCTGGGTGATTTCAGGATTTGGGTGGATTTGACCTCCAATTCACTTCTCAAATCCTCACCAAATCCTTCCCAAATCCTCTACTGTAGTGATCAGCCCTATCTACTGTAAACTCAAGTGCTCGTTGATGGGGAGTTCAAATAAAGTACCAAGCGTTAAATCGTGTTCCAATATGACTTGAATTCCAATCAAACAGTTAATCCACGGCTACATATAGTGATATCAGTCGATTACGATGGCGTTGGATGATGTCCCGACGTCCTTCTCTAAAGATGACGAATGTAAGTCCGTTGTGTGGTAAGAACGAGACCCCTCTGCAACTTTAGGTTTTGGTCGAGCTGCGGCAATGAGGGAGGCAAATTGTGCATTATTTTTTTGCTAGATGGTCGAGGTGTTCGGATAAAACTGTCCCTGGTAGCTGACTGGGTGAAGAACGCACCGCCCACGCTTTCTCGTCGACTACTTTCTTTGGACCAGGACGATTTCCTGTTTCCTCGCGCTCCTTCAATTGTTCCCTCAACTCACCTACTGCAGCAACTGTCATTGCAGGCACGCCCAGAAATGCCTCATTGTACGTACCTGGTTTAGGCTGCACTCTGTCCAGGTTGGCATTATAGATCGCGACCCAGCTGGATGGGAAGTGTGCAGCGGAAACCGTGGAATATATACTAGTAGGATACTCACCGCTCATGCCGAGTAATCAGCTCGTCCTTGTCCCCACTTGTTGGCAGCCCATTTTCGGCAAGAAGTTTTCGGAGAGCATTGAGAGTCAAAAGGCCATAAGAAACCTTGGCTATCCTCGTGGTTGGTATTTCAAGGTCCTGAACACTTTGCAGCCGGTAAAATTATGAACTTCAGCGTCATATCCTGGTCAGTCCTTGCGACAGACCTTAAGACAGTGGTCGCCTTCTTCGCTTGACCTTTAAAAATAGAACCCCACGCCGCTTTTGAATCGCGTTTCGAGATCATAGCTGGAATATCATCACCAACTGTAAATTTCTTGCAATTACTGTCCAAATGGGGATTAATAGAGTTGTACGGCACATTTCGCGAACACAGGGGACAAGCTACGGGCGCATTTGCTGTGGATAGATTATTAATTATGATATACATCAACGTTGAGGGGTGAACCCACTGATTCCTGGGTTAGGCAATTCTTCTTCTTCTGGATCTGAACTGGAAATTATGTCCTCAGTCGGAAGCCCGCAAGTCTTCTCCTGCTGTTCGGCTCTTCCGTACAGGAAACGCTTTGGTTCACGTGACGAGAACATGTTGTCATAACGCAGCTTGGATGGACCTGCTTCTTGACTAGGGTCAGAAGACCCATATGAACGCTTCCGCTTGCTGTTGTTGGGGTTGAAGGCGCGCGCCGAAGGAGGCTGCAGAGATTCATTCGAAAGGTCCAGAACAGAGGCCCTGCAGAACGGAAGTGATACGCTGGGGTAAGAATAAAATTGAAGGAACCGCAGGACCCACCTAACATCTGACCAGGCCTTCACAGCCTCGCCGATCATTGAATTGCGAACAAGATGGGTTTCCTTCGCTGCCACCCGACAAATGGGGCATTCTGGTTTGTTCGGAAGCACCGATCTAATGCACTGAACAACAATCCGTGAGACTCTGGAAGCGTGTCTCGATCTTGAAACTCACCAGCGAGCAAAATGTGTGTCCACAATGCAGCACTACAGGAGCATCATAGAAATCTTTGCATATGGTGCAGCGAAGACTACTATCTAATTTCCTAAGGCTGTCTGTTGGAAAGTCTGACGGATCTGTAACATCACCTATTAGGGCGCTGAGATCCATGAAATTTGTGGGTCCACGTGGACGCGTCTCGTATATAAGAAAACTAAAGCATTAATGGAAAAATAATGATACAGTGTATAACACTAAAACAAACGTTCTAAGTACATACACCAAGCGATTGCGGGATATCCAGATACAGGTACTCATAGAACGCTCACATGCCAGCCTCAAAATCATAGGGTTCTCGACCCGTATCACCCACATCAACATTGCGTAACAAGGGATCTAAGCTGGCCAATTCGTCCTTTATGCCATTGCGTGCGAACTGGTCTAACTCTTTGAGAAGTGCTGAAATGATTTTCTGTCGGCCGCAAAAGCGTAAGCTATTGTAACGATCATTCATGCTAATGGGAATGACCTTAAATTTGCCGTCGATTTTCATGAACATCTCCCCCATTGGCGCTGTCCATGGAGTCCCTGACATCCCTCCGTTGTGGTTGTTTCCTCCTACAATGCCCCATAAACTGGCATCCCCACCCTCTGGGGAAGCATCTATTCCAGAAAAGAGATAGCTCACACCCGGATGAGGTGATAGCAGGCCTAGTGGACCCATCATATGAGCACCCGTCGATATGGATCCAGCAGAACTTGTTGAAGACGATGAGGTGGCATTTAATTGAAACGGAGAGGGTCCCAATATGCGAGCGATCTTTTGGTATACCTCAGAAAGGATGTCAAGAAGAGAAAGTAGCGTTTGGTGATAATCCAGAGGAAATGGCTTAGTTATGTCGTCAGTTGCGTATGTGTATCATCGACACAAACTAACCATATGCGGTGACATGAGATACGAGGCTTCGGAAGCCTCGGGAAAGGGAAAATCGTTGATTCCCCCTGCTTGTCGTTTCTGAGGTTTTGACAGGCGGAAGAAACGCTGGAAAGACATGAATCGAGCATACCGGCAGAGCTGAGTCGACAACAGACCATCTTTGGCTTATAATTCTCGTCTTGGAATTGGTCAAACTCGGAAAGGGTCAAAAGCACACCCCTCAAGAAGTCTGGGGCGGTTTGGATATCAAAAAGGTTAGATAGGGACATGGCGAGGATAGCAAATCGATAGGTGCTGTGTAATGGTAAGCTTCAGCTCAACCCTACGGGCATCACTGACCGTTTTCGCATAGCGGTATTATTGAATACTTTGTCCAACTCGACCCGTGTAATGAGAATGGTATGGAACCAATGCGTCTTCCTAGAGGATGGGATAAATGAGCCGACGTTTAAGAGCACATTGTGTAACTAACCCTTCGTGGGTATTCCGCATGTAAGTCAAAGTGATTATGCGTTTCTGCACCATATCCCGTAGGTATTCCACGGAAGTGCCTTGAAAGGTTGCAACAGCACTATTGGTCGTGGCTGCTGAAGAGCCAGCAGAATCAGAGTATAGGGACTGGGAATCCCAGTCGCGACCTATCATAGCGCCAGGTATGGGAGTAGTAGAGGCTGACGGTGTTGGCGGTAAGTTTGAAGGCTGCTGTTGTGCAGACTGCACAATATTAGTGTTGGAGGGTACCTTGAAGGAGGAGAGGAGGCCTGCACTCGACTTCCTGCGAATTGTTGGCCTAGAGCTGACACTTCCCTGTGGCTGACCTTCGAAGGCATTCTGCATCACAGTGATGATACTCGAGCATGCAAGAAAAGGCGCAGGGAGCTTTGTTTGCGCCGTCCAAACAACATCGATTTGCCTTGCAAACGCGTGCCAGGATATAAGTACGCTCATATCGCGTTTCCCTCTCCAATTCTCCCCTCACGCGATAACCAACAACATGGCCGACATTAACACCATTTCAAAACAATTCACAGACTTTTATTACACGGCCTTTGATTCAGATAGAGCGAGCTTGGCGCCACTCTACGTACGTGAAAATATATGCTGTACGCCAGGCTGGAACCTCACATCGATGGTTGTATCTATGCTAGCGCGGAACCTCGATGTTGTCATGGGAAGGTTCACCATTCCAAGGTGTCTCTGCTATCACAGAAAAACTTGTCGTATGTTTTTCATGGAGGTCCGATGTGCTCGTCCTCATCATTGCTTGCAATCTTTTAGAGCCTCCCTTTTACCAAAGTAGTCCACAGAGTCTCTACAATAGATACACAGCCCTCGTCCACAACCTCGAGTGACCTGGTTGTCCTTGTGACTGGCCTTTTGACTGTGTGTCTTCATGTCTACCTCCTACAGATCCTTTCCCTAACCTGAGTGTCTTAGGTGGATGATTCCCCGAACGCCATCCAATTCACCCAGTTATTCCATCTCATTGCTGATGGATCATCTTTCTACGTGTATGTGTACCTGTTGCTGTGTTCTTGCATGGGCTTACGGCTAGTCGCCAGTCTCAATGATGTCTTCCGTCTCATTTACGGATGAGCCATCCCTCGTCTTGTTCTTGAAATTTCACATCGTGGTAATGTGACGTTGATGTAATCGTATGCA
>QFFB01000473.1:0-14620 GCA_003316465.1 Ramaria cf. rubripermanens
GCGATCATCACAAGAAGTCACCTGCGTTATATCCCAGAAGAACAGGTTGTACGACTCGTTCTCCGTACTGGTCAACCCACGGCTGTGGTCTCTTTGCCCACGAACGACTGCATTATAGACCATCCGGGTATAAGGACCATTGCGTGCAGGCTAATAGGTATTATTCCTGTTAGTGCATCTTTACCGTGCCAGACAGCGTCCTCATAGAGGTGCAGAACCTGGATATGACAAAGAAGGTTTGGGAGGCAGTGTGTGCTAAGCATGAAGCCAAAGCACTCACTGTAAAGGTCAATGTGCAATGCCAGATGTATGAGATGAAGTGTGAGGACAAGTCAAATGTCCACACGCACTTGGAGGGTCTCATGACAATGCAAGAACAGCTATCAGGGATGAATGCCGCACTAACTAATGATGACTTCATCACAGTCATCCTCAGCTCACTCCCCAAATCATATCACCCGCTTATCAATGCAATAACCATGTCTGCAGCGCATGTTAAAGTCAAGCTACAGCCAGATAACGTTGTTGAGAGTCTTGTCAATGAGTTTGAATGGCTGTCTATTGAAGAACATCAACTGAAAGCTAGTGAGAACGCACTCGCTGTTACAAAGGGCTGTGGTAAACCACAAACACATGGCAGTAGCTCAAGCACTTCCAAGACCGATGTGGAATGCTGGAAGTGTGGCAGGAAAGGCCATGTAAAGGCTGATTGTCATTCTCAAGTGAAAAAAAAAGGATAAAAAGAATGAAGACAAAGGGGGAGGTGCATCAGCAAACACAACAGTGGAGGGCAAGGATTTTGCCTTCATGATGATGTTTGCTGGGACCACACTTGCACAGGGAACAAGTCCATTGACAGGACAAGAAGTCAATGTCTACGACTCAGGTGCATCTGGTCATACAGTATGTCACTGCACTGGCACCATTTTACCACCTTCCAGGACATCATGCCATGCTCCATCAATGTGGCTGACAGAACTGTCTTCCAGGCTACCAGAATGGGCAGTATGAAGATCAGCATTCCTAATGGCAAAACTTCAACTCAGCTTATATTGAAAAATGTACTGTACTGCCCAGATCTCACTTTTACACTGGTTTCCCTAACTCGCTGTGACATGGCTGGATACACGGTCCTGTTGAAGGACCGCAAATGTGAAATTCGAGATGTGAGAGGAACGCTGCTAGGGCAGGTCCCACTCTCAAATGGGCTCTACAAGGTAGAGCATGAGACTGCGGAGTCAACTGCAAATGTCATGTGGAGGTTACTCACCCTTGACGAGTTGCACTGCTGCATGGGTCATATATCGCTGCAGGCTGCCAGGAAACTTGTCCAGAGCAGTGGGATAACCAGCCTGGAGCCTAATATGTCAAGTCAGGCCACCTTTTACAGGTCATGTGCAAAGGCAAAGCCAGTGAGCAAGGTGTCCCACAGGAGCAAGAAGGACCCTGTGCAAATATGTTCAGTGTGAAGGTACACTCAGACATGTGGGGGCCTGCAAACCTGGAGAGTTATGACAGAAAGTCATATTTTGTCAGCTTCACCAATGACCATAGTCAATGGACATACCTAGATGCCATTGCAAAGAAAAGTGAGGCCTTCTGCTGTTACAAACAGAATGACATGTGGGTTGAAACCCAGCATGGTGTGTGGCTGAAGTGGCTCCAAACTGATTGCGGGGGTGAATATATCGCAGGTGACTTCACAGCATACTTGAAGTCAAGGGGGACAGTAAGGAGCCTTACCATACATGACACACCAGAAGAAAACAGTGTCTCAGAGCAGTTGAACCGCATGCTACTTGAACATGCATGTGCAATGCTTCTCACCATGGATCTGCCCAAATTTTTATGGACAGAGTTGGTGCAGCATGCAGTATGGCTGAAAAATAGAACGTCCACACGTGCACTACAAGGCAAAACATGCTATGAGTTGGTGTACCGCATGAAGCCAGACCTCACCAACCTACCAGAGTGGGGGGAAAAGGTTTTCATTCTAAAGGAATATCGTGGGAAGCTTGAGTCCAAAGCGGATGAAGGGTGCTGGATGGGGTACAGTGCTGACAGCAAGGGCCATAGGGTTTATTGGCCTGGAAAACATCGTGTCACCATTGAATGCAATGTGACCTTCAATGAGTCAGTCATCATCACACCTGCTGATGCACCGACTGAGGGGGAGCTGGTCACCCAGGCCAGTCAGAACATTACACAGGACCAACCTGTACCTCAACCTCACATGTCAACCACACCACATGCTGATCCTCTTGAAGGATTTGAAGCCCCAGACCATCAAGAGGACCAGTCACAAGGCAGGGGTCACCAAACATGGAAACCATCCGCATATGTCCACGACATTGCCAAAGGTACAGGGAGCAGCACTGGCCACACAAACATGCCTGTATACCCCCGGGACTGCCCATGCCAACAAGAGGATAATGGCAAGCCTGAGTGGGAGACCGTCATGACTGCTGTTTTCCCCCACCACGAGTTCAGCAAATTACCTCGATCTCCCCAGTGTCCTTCCATCACACTGATGTTGGTAGGGCCTCCACAGTTGATCCCACTCCTATTCGCTAGTTGCCAAACATGATCTTCACCATCATACCTCAATACTTCGCCTTTGTTTTGCATCATTTGCATCCACCCTGCAGGGTGCAGGGCCACTGAGTGAGGGCAGAAGTCCAGTCAAGCCGATGGGTTTCACTATTAGACCACATTAGCTGCCTTGCCCCATGAAGGTGTCGTTTGACCCCTACTCCATATCCTAGTACATGCTATTCTTCCACAGTGTTCTAAGCCCCTCTCTATCTGTCCCCCCCTGCATTGGCTGTTACTATAAGTACTGCTATTTCCACCTGTATAGTTCTCTAGTTCAATTATCGTACGTCTACCTTGCTATTTTGACCTCTTACTAGTAGAAAAAACCTTAGTATAACAACCTACTCCCTCATTAATAGTTATGTCTAATGGTGAGCTTGAACCTTTGATCTTATTCACTACACCCCTTTAGGGGCATTGCCAAGACTGCTATTCACAGCACTTTGCAGGAGTGTTTGGATCAGTGAAAGGAACACCTGAACTGGGGTGACCTTTCCTCAAGGATGTGTGCAATTGATTGCATACTACTCTTGGGTTGTTTGCTATAACTGTAGGCCCATGTCAGGATTACACTGACATTATATCTTTACTCTGAAATCCAATCTTGACAGTATAATTGAACTAACACCTACAGTCAAAGCATAGTCATCTATTAGTTTTACCATGTCATCAACAAAAAAGCAACAACCTGTCTTGCATAGGACATGGTCTACAGGCCTGGCAGCAACCCCTATGACATTAACTCATCACTCCACTTCTGCGACCCTCCCACCTTAAACCAGAGCATTGCCAGTGGTAGCAAGGTCCATGTCTGCTCAAAATGCATTTGCAGTAACTTCACAGCCGCACAATGACACTGAGCCCTTAGGAAGATACTATGTGGAACAACGTCGTCTTGGCTCTGAAGCACACTTACAAACCCTGCCTACACAGATTACTCCTTTACACCCTGTCCCCAAACATCCATTGCCAACACAGTTTGACCCGCATCGCAAATTAATGCTGGGGGAACAATACTTTTCACCACCTCGCCCTCAGTCTACAATAGTACCAGAGGCCAGGGAGCGGTCATTTGTGGAACCACTGCGAAGGCTGCTCAACCCACACAGTCCTGACATTTGGGCAAATAATTCTAGTTCATTCTAGCCCCCTTACCCATCCAATATCCCTCAACTGGCCAGCATCTCACACACACCCTTTCAATCTGAATTTGCACAACCTCATGTAATTGGGGTATAGTACTATGCTACCCCCAGGGGACCAGGTGTATCTTCTAACACCCTGAACCCATTTATTGATATCCATTATTCGCAGTGACCTTTAACTTGCCAAGCACCACCACATCATCAGACTCTGGTCCAGGAAAGAGTACCATCCATGGTACCCCGTGCTCACCGCTCTCATCATTCTTCACTGAGTCATCACAGTACTCATGTTTTCTTCCTACGAGAACAACATCCATTACCAACTCCTAGAGACTATCCTTAACAACAGGCACCTCTAGAAAATTCAGGTCATTACACTGACACTTTTTTCAGTAGACAGCATTTACTATGCTTACCCACCTTTCGCTGGCCCAATGGCTAATACTACTAAATTCGCTGGTTACACCCCTCATGAACACTATGTGGCTCAGCCACCAGTACCTGTGCCTCCTCTCAGAGCTTTCCCACCACCAGTTGGTGCACCATCTCCACCAACTTCTGGCAGACAACCGTCAACTCCAGGTGGATCACCGGGCCCACCACCTGGTGGCCCACCTTTTCCTTACCCAGCTGGTCCCCCAGGAACACCTCCTCCACCTCCAGGGGGGGGGACATTGGCCCCAGCAGGGTTTCTCATGGTATCCCTATTATCCTTATCCTATACCTTATACCCAGGGGGTACCTGATGGTGATTTGGATGCAGTGAAACCTGATAAATTTACAGGAAAGGAGCCTTGCCTATTGCACACATTCATTGCAAGCTGTGTTATGGTCTTTGATAACAAGCCCCAAAAGTTTCAGAATGAGTGCCAGCGAGTCTCCTATGCAGTGTCCTACCTCAGCAATATTGCACTCATGTGGTGGCAACCCTTCCTTACCATTGCCCCTGAACCTGCTATTCAGAACAGTTGGCCTATTTTTGTCACAGAACTCAATACACTATTCAGCCAGGCCAATATTATCCAGGTCTCTGAGCAAGCAATTCGCAAGCTCAAGATACTCAACACCCATCATGTCAATCATCATATGTCCAATTTCGCTGAGTTACCTTCTTACATACAGTGGAATGATGCCGCTTTATATGAGGCCTTTTATCATAGCCTTGCTGAGTGTATCAAAGACCACATGCTTGCCATTGAATGTCCTTGAACCCTCGATGAACTTAAACATCAGGCTCTCTGAATTGACAACCGATACTGGGAACGACAGGGCGAAAAGCAGGCTACTACCTCTGTTTGCCTGCCAGCTTCCGAAACTCCCGCTAATCCACAAGTGAACACTCACATTAACACAGCAACCACAGCAAAAGCTAGCAAGAGGAAGGACTTGACCAGCATCCTCAATGCCAATAGTCATCTAACCAAAGCCAAAAAGGAACATTGCAAGGCAGCAGGCCTTTGCCTGTACTGCAGGGAACTCCCTACCTGACACACTAAGGAGTGTCAGTACTAGGAACCAGCTCCCACCATAGGATAGGCCACCTTTACCCTGGAAGGCAAACCACAGTTGGCAACGCTGGATGACACTGGCAAAGATTCTTACAGCTCCTCTTCAGAAAATTAGTTCGTGACCCCCTGACCATGTACACAATGGGTTTTTAATATCAATATATTTCTATATTTTTTTGATAAAAAAAAATAGCTCAAGGTTTTTTATTCCTTCATAAATGTGGTGCTGGATGTGGCACACGCATTGATTAACCGAAGATGACATAATGCGGGGATTGGGAATGGTATTTGATGATGTTCTGAAGATTCTGCTCAGGGGTTCCTTCGGCATCAAGATGGATTGTCAGCTGAACAGAAAAAAAGATTTGATGTGCGGCAATGAATTGAGGGAGTAGACAGACAATCTGGTGTAACTAGCTTGTAGATTGCAGAAATTTGTTAAAGAAAATAGTAGGAGATTTTGAAAGGCAAGTCTGAATGCCCTGAGCTTTTCTAAGTGTATCAAGAGGGATATAATTCTGGCTGAAGAATAACATACAGGAGTATCATGATACTTATATGAGAAGGTGTATGGGTGATTTTGGGAATGCTAACAATAGAGATGGAGGTCTGGAAAATTAGTAACTAAGGGGATGAAAAGATAGTACTATCTGTGGAGCAAATAGTGCCGGATTTTTGTTTTGGATAGTAAAAAAAATCTGGAAAATGATCAGTCGTCAGGGGGAAGAAAATAGGGAATGGGGGAATTGGAAGTATAATTTTCGATGACAAGTGAAAAAAGATAATTGAGAAAAATGTCTGTCTCTTTGACATAATAATGTGAAAGCTGCCCCTTCTTCTCCTATTCCATATGCGATCCGATTCATTGGAGATGTTTGATGTGTTCCTTGATTTCAAAACCTGTGTCATTGTTACCCTCGTACGATCCTCTATAATCGCAACATCCTTTTCTGTCCTATTTTTATTATCCTGGCGGTTCAGGCGCCTGCTTGCCATGTAACCAGGCCGATCAATTATCAGTGACGCATGTGCAGGGGTAATCATGTGCGTTACCCATCTGTCCATATTTGTGATGTCATAGCACGTCTACAACTCGCACGAGTGGGCCGAGACGACAAAGGATGTTGTCTTGTGGTTTCCTCCTTGAATATAACAGATAAGATTCCTTTTAAACATTATATCCAACTTTTTATGACTGAGAGAAAGAAAGAAAAGAAGTAATAAAAGGATAAAAGAAAAATAACATCACAATGTTCATTACAGTATCTTTTTATCACAACATGGGTTGCTCAGCATTTCTCTACACTCCATCTTGCTTATGTCCAGAATTGGAACTAAATCTCTTCGCTGCTATTTCCTCTCACTCTCAATCGTCTTTCATCCTCCATGCACATATCCCTGGTCATCCTGACCCTGTACCAACACTTATTAGTTCTGGTGCCACATGCAAGTTTATTGATGTCTCATTTTCATCTTGCCACAGCTTCATCTCCATGCCTTTATGCTCACCGACTACACCCTGCCACACTGACAGGAATCCCACAATGAGTGGTTTCATTTACAAATATCTTGATACAGTGCTCACATTTGCCAATTTATCTTCACAGCATGTTTTGCTGCTAGTGATGAAGCTACATCCTTTGGCACCCATTGTACTTGGTCTCCCCTGGCTGATTGCCACAAAACCCATCATTGTATGGGGCAACCTAACTATTACTCTTCCATTTGGCACTGCTCCCTTGCTTACACACATAACAGTTGCCATAGCCTATATGTTGGTCAATTCACCAACAATCTTCAATATTATCCCCAAACTCCACGCTGCCTCAATGACTTCTCCACCATCAGTTCCTGGTTCAAACTTATCCCCGCAATCCTTGGGTTATGTCCCGAATGCCACGTATGGATCACCTACAAACATCCCTGTCCCTGACCCGGGTTGGACTTCGCTTGAAACTCACTCACCGCCTATAGTACAAAATACTACGAATGGCCATGTTGAGTCCCTCAATACTTTTCAATCTCCTATTCTGCCCCTTTCTGTTTTCAAGCAGACGAGTGACATGGAGGGTGGAACTTGCTCACCGCCTATAGCATAGAATATTACAAACGGCCACATCGAGTCTCCAAATAACTCTCAGCCTCCTATTCCACCCCTTTCTGTTTTCGTGCAGACAGGCGACATGGAGGATGAATGTCTATACATGCTGGAGTATGATTCAAGCACACTTTCTGAGTCATCTCTTCTTTCATCGATTCTTGAATCCTCTACTTTGCTGGCTCAGTCATCTATGAAAAAAGAAAACAAATCAATTCAGTCAAAAACAGCATTAAATGAAAACTCCCATTGGCATCATTGCCACCAACAAAGATGAACAGTGAAGTCTATAACAAGGAGCTCCTTGTCATCATGTCAGCACATGAAGAATGGCAAAACTCCCTCACAGAGGCATCACATCATCAATTGTCTGAATACTGTTCAGGGTTCAACTACATGATTCACAACCACACTAGTAGGCTTGGCACTAAACCTCATACTTTGACCCGTCAAGGCAATGTGTACCCTAAAGGGGGGGATGGTGCTGATGCATTAGTGAACCCACACAACTTCTAATTGATGTTCAAGGCTGGGCAACTTATTCATGCTGTCCTCCTTGACTCTGCATTGTTGCTCACATCTATCCAACAGGGGCAGTTGACCAACCCTGTGCCCCTGACCCAGATCACTCATCTTCAGATGGGCAAATATGTTCATTCCTCAGCCAATCCCAAACCAGACCTGTGGTCATTTGGCAAGGATCACAAGACACTCTTGTACAAAGAGCAAACATATGTTCCCGATCACCATGACATTAGGCTATACCTCCTGCATTCACTGCATGACCACCTGCTGGAGGGCCATCCTGGCATCAGTAAAAAGATGAAGAGTATTCACTGATTAAAACCATATCCCATTACTGCTAAGATCTCTTTGCACACACATTGATTAGGCTTACCACTCAAGCTTCATCAGATCCACCCAATCTTCCATATATCCCTCCTAGAGCCCACAACCACATCCATAATCACTGGAAGATACCGCAATCCTCTGCCTCCCATTCAGGAGGATTCAGCTGAGGAGTTGCTGATAGTGAAAATCAGGGACAACCGTATTCACCAAAAATGACTAGAGCACTGGGTGGGGCTATGCAGGGACCAAGGATGCCACCTCCTGGGAACCAAGGCCAATGTCACCAATGCACTGTGGAGAAACCACAAATTTCATAATTTATAGCCACACAAACCAGCAGTCTAGTAAAGTCTCATACACATTCTTGTAGTTATCACCTTGTTGCCTTGTCTTCACTATCATACAAACCCTGCATTCTTATCTCTTTTAATCACATAGTTAGAACCATATTTCTCTTATTTGCATTCCTTGCACCATATGATACAGTATTTTCGCTACTACTCACGCTATCTCTATGTCCATGGCCCCATCATGACCAAGAAGTGCCTACATCTGTTCCTATATCTATTTTGTACATGTCCACTCCCTTTACACCTACAAATCATTGAGCCACTGGAGCATCTCTTCATGAAGAGTCCCCAAATGTGCCACCCGAATGTGGATGTCATACATCACACCTGCAGCTTCAGCTGCCACATCTCAGGAAGTCTGCCTGCCATCGTCACCTGCTTTTTGCTTCCCTAAGAGAATTGAGTCAGTCAGCACAGCGTCACAAACCACAAGACGAAAGCACGTACCAATCACCCACACAGACGACAACTCCAAACCCCCCACTGTCTTGCTTCCACTTGCCTGGGACTTGGCCTTAGCCACTTTTGTCTGCTCTGCCCACTCAGCCACATTTTTCGCAGCCTTGGCCTTCTTGCCAGCTATAATCACACACATTGCAACATCAGTAGTAAGCAACGCGGCATACCTGCAAGCCTATTTGCACATTCACCATCCACTGTAACACAACCCACCTTGTCATGCAAGCACTGTGCACATGAGGCCAGGCAGCCCATTGCATTCCTTCACGTACTTGTTGCAAAGGAAACGTTGTGGGCAGTTGTCAAGTAACTGACCCTATATGCAGGTGGTCAGCAAATAACAATTCAGCAAAGGGAGCAGGGCTTACATCGATGAGAATCTTGTTCCCTAACCAACTAGCACTAGCAGGATAACTATGACTCTCAGGTATTGCAGTAAGCCACTTGTCCTCATCATGGACCTGCACGTGAGTGTGGCGAGTGCATTGGCACTTTTTCGGCCAATTGTCCAACATCCCCACAGGCTGTTTGGAGGTTGTTGGGTGCTTGTCCTGCAAGAGATTGATTACAGGCGCAGTATCCCATACTGGGGTTGGTCGAAGCCTCGGGGTCTTCACCGGAGATACAAGAATGTGGATTACTGTCATTGACAATCACACAAGACTGGGTGCATGAAGACTACCATCTGGCCATTGGCTAGGTTCTTGTATAGGGGTCTTACCCCTGCTAGTGTTTGGCTCCTGCTGTCCGCCCTCATCCATACCTGTTTTGGGACCATTGAACTAAACTCTAAACTGTGGTGTTAATCACAATTATAAAGTTCAATCAAAATATTTGACTTTACAACCACACACAAGCTTCAATACTATTTTAATGGAGAACCCAATTAAGAAATTATACTCCCATGAACAATTGTAACCAGTATTGCAACAGGAAGTGTAGTAATAGAGATTAAACTGAATACGTGTAGCTCTAGGTTCATGCAATGACCTAATAAGATCAAATAATGTCAGGCATTCAAGGGTCCAGATACTTTAAGGGGAAAGTACTATAGTCTTAGGACCGCGGGTCAAGTGAACTAAAGATTACAATAATCCCCAAGACGTGAAAAGATAGATCAATGCTTGAACTCTTCCTCAGATCAAGTATCTCACTATTCTCTGTGCTTTTCTAGTTTTCCAACTCAACAAATGTAGTATATTAACTCACTTACCCTGAGTTAGGTTAATATCTGCAGGCGTTGATTGACCAAGAAAGATCAATTACTCAAAAGGCTATTAACCCACTTAACTCAGAGTTAAGTTAATAATCTAATGCGTGAATTGATTAACTAATAACCAAGACTATTAGATCACTGCTCAGAGTGGCGTCTAAAGTACAGGATTACTAATCAGTTACTCTTAGTAACTTCACTATTCACAGCTTAGTTATTCAGAGCCTGCTGCAATCAGAATAGAGCACTCTTGTACTTCTCAGAGCCAATCAGAGAGCTGTAATCTTAGTGTAGTGCCGAGCCAATGTAGCCAGTACTTCAGTACAAGGCTGTGTTGAAGTCACACTTCAGGTTACTCAGTGTCTGAGTGATGGTTGGGTGAAAGATTGTCTATTCCTCACTGCTGAACTGCAGGCTATTTATGCTACATCTATTTGGCTTATGTAACTACTTTAGAACCTTGTGGCACTGTGAAGAAAGGCAGAGAAGCTTAGAGAAGCTTCAGGAAAGATTTGGAAGGTTTTGGAAGGCTGTGGAAGGTGCTATTGCCTTTTTGGTTGGTGTCACAGCTTTGTGACAGCAATCCATGGTTAAGTGTAAAAGTTTCCCACACTTAAGTGTGTCTTGTGATTATCATGTGACTTGCCTTATTTCAGCATGGTCATGTGATCATCATGTGACTATCTCAGTCCAGCACAGTCATATGATAATCATGTAACTAGCAAGCTCATGTGATGGTGGGAAATATTAGCTCAGCGACCAATGGATTGTTGTACCTTGTGGACCCACTGTGAACATAATAAAGAAATATTCATACAACCTTTTCTAAAGACATTTGAAACTATTTAACTACCTAGTAATTGTTCATAAATAGATAGCTTATTTGTGGATGACCCCTAACAACACCCCTCTCACCACTATCTACAGGACTAGCTACAAAAAGTCCACCCTTGCCAAAAGCCTTCCTCTCCACTGTCCACATACTTATAATGGTAACTTCCCCCTCTAATTCGGTGAGGGAAGGGGGACAAGGGAAGTCGTCATTTAACCATTTCTTGTTCCGAATTCCAGCAAGAAATGTTGGCTAGGGCAATCAACACATTGTTAGCGAACGTTGGGACACAACTAGTCAGGACTTACCATAAACTCCTGCACCTCCACACTCCACATATCTACCTCCTCCAACAGTGTCTCTGTCAGCTCTGGACGAGACTTTGTGAGAGTAGACACTTTTTCAGTGAGTGTATTGATGGCGAGTATGCTGGTGGACATGTTGAGGGTATAAAGAACATGGGGTATCCCAGCTAAAATTTATACTTGCTGGGCCAAGACGCCCGGTCATGCACGGACCACCCACTTGAATGAATGACAAGACCAACTGATCTCAGATCTATGCCCAGCTGGTCGGGTAGTGTCTCTCATCATTGGACTCCGAGGGGGGTACTGTCATGACTGCTGTTTTCCCCCACCATGAGTTCAGCAAATTACCTCGATCTCCCCAGTGTCCTTCCATCACGCTGATGTCAGTAGGGCCTCCACAGTTGATCCCACTCCTATTTGCTAGTCGCTAAACATGATCTTTGCCATCATGCCACAATACTTCACCTTTGTTTTGCATCATTTGCATCCACCCTGCAGGGTGCAGGGCCACTGAGTGAGGGCAGAAGTCCAGTCAAGCCGATGGGTTTCACTATTAGACCACATTAGCTGCCTTGCCCCATGAAGGTGTCGTTTGACCCCTACTCTATATCCTAGTACATGCTATTCTTCCATGGTGTTCTAAGCCCCTCTCTGTCCATCCCCCCCTGCATTGGCTATTACTATAAGTATTGCTATTTCCATCTGTATAGTTCTCTAGTTCAATTATCATACGTCTACCTTGCTATTTTGACCTCTTACTAGTAGAAAAAACCTTAGTACAACAACCTACTCCCTCATTGGTAGTTGTGTCTAATGGTGAGCTTGAACCTTTGATCTTATTCACTACATGTTAGATTCCTGAGATCTAACACCGAGACTCCAAACCCCAAAGTAACTATTATATTCCGTTTTAGTTCTTGTTGTTTACCTCTTAAAGTATAATCTTTATTCATGACCCAAAGTAGAATATCTATACCTCACTTGATCCAAACCTCCAACCCTATTCCAAACTCTGGTTATTATTCAACTCTTATATCCTTCTTATTCTACATTTATGTCTTTCTTGTTGCACATTCTTAGGATACAATTAGGATATGAGGCATTAATAGTCCTCCAATCTTGTATCCATTCTTTAGTTCAAATATTGACTTATTTCCTCATTACCAACCTCTAGTCTTCTCACATCGTAGTTAGATACTACTAGTGATACTTCCAAGTTCAAACCTCTGGGTAACCTCCAAACCTCCAATCTCTGAAATTAGGGACCGAACTATAGTAGGTGGCGCAACCCATAAGTTGAAGCCAAGTCCCTACCCCCCTTGTATTACTTTGAAGTCTGACCTCCAAGTCTCCGACCTCCAAAGTTCTGGGTAATGTCTATGAACTTAACACTACACCCCTTTAGGGGCACCACTGAGACCGCTATTCGCAGCACTTCACAGGAGTGTTTGGATTAGCAAAAGGAACACCTGAACTGGGGTGACCTTTCCTTGAGGACCTGTGCGATTCATTGCATACTACTCTTAGGTTATTTGCTACAACTGTAGGCCCATGTCGGAGTTACACTAATGTTATATCTTTACTCCAAAATGAGACCTACTGACCTTTCAAGTTTTTGATAGTGGCCACTGCACACAGTGTGGGAACCGATCCATCCAGTTTAGGTAATGCTTGCTCCCATGAGGATTGGCCACTGTGGGACATCTCCATTAAAAAGGAGCTGGACCAGCATGCCCAGGTGAGGATGCGGGACCTGGTAGAGCCTCCAGATGGCGCAAACATTGTAGGAAGCAGACTCATTTTTCACTACAAACACAATGCCACTGGTAAGGTTGTAGCCCACAAGTCCAGGCTTATTATGCAAGGTTTCTCTCAAACAGAGGGAATAGATTATAACAAAACTTTCTCACCTACTGCTAAGTTATCTGCCATTCACATCATTGCCACCATTGCTGCCAAAAATGACTGGGAACTCAAACAGACCGACATAGATGGTGCATATCTCAATGCTCAACTCACAGAGACTATCTACATGTGTCAGCCAAATGGATATGAGGTGCCCAGGAAGGAGCACTATGTCTGTCAGCTGAACCATGCTATCTACAGCCTAAAGCAAGCAGGTAGGGAATGATATGAGCTGTTTTGCAGCATACTTTACAAATTTGGCTTCACTCAATGTGAAGTCGAACACACAGTGTTTCACCAGTACGCTGGCAAGGATATCATTATTATTGCCATTGATGTCGATAACCTCACAATGGCCAGGAACTTGAGGGATGTAATCCGCAAGTTCAAGGATGAACTGCACACTGAATTCAAGATCAAGGATCTCAGCAACCTGCATTGGTTGCTGGGAATTGAGGTCAAGCGGAATTGTGAGATGCACACCATCTCACTATCACAACACATGTATATTGACAAGACTGTTGCAAAATTTATACAGGACACAAAGCCTCTCAGTATACCCCTCAACCCACACCACAAGCTGTCTATGATGCAGACACCATCAACCCCTTGCCATTTTGATGATATGCATGGTGTACTATACAGAGAGGCCATCAGCTCTCTCATGTATGCTGCACTTGGTATGCACCCAGACATCACATTTGCTATCTCTTTTCTGTTGCAATTCATGCAGAACCCTGGGGGGCCACACTGGGAAGCAGTCAAGAGAGTATTCCAGTACCTGAAGGGAACAAAAGACACTTGCCTTGTCATCAGTGGAATGTGAAAGGGTCTTGAAGCATTCTCCGATGCAAACTGGGCATCACAAGAGCATCAGCACTCCATATTGGGGTATGTGTTTACCATCAATGGGGGCACTGTCTCCTGGAGCTTGAAGAAGCAGCCCATAGTTGTGTTATCAACAACAGAAGCCAAGTATATAGCAGTGACTCACGCTGCAAAGGAGGCCCTCTGGCTGCTGTGTAGGAACCACCTTGGCTCGGAAAAATCTCGAAAAAAAAGGATTAAAATCTCTGTAAAACCCTTTTTCCTCATCATAAATTAGCCAATACATGCAGCTTTCGATGGGGAAACAGATTTCAAATATTCCTTGAGTTTTTCCTTATTTTTTCGCCATTTTACATGCCTTCCCTGGCTCAAAAACACTCAAATCTGTCTTGCTGAGTGCTGGACCCACACGGACCCACGACTCTATTCCGGTCCGGCCGATTCGAACTCCGATCGGAACGAACCGCAACCCACGAGTTCGGAGTTGTGGGCCCTCAAGCACCCACAACTCCGACACTTTGGCTAAC
>QFFB01000481.1:0-25222 GCA_003316465.1 Ramaria cf. rubripermanens
TGCAAAGTCCTTGCACCCTATGTTCCACTCCTTGAAAACATTCCCATGCCCTGCTGAAATCCTGTGAAGTGCATGTGAAGCATATGCACCCCAGCAAAAGTCAATCCCATCAGACACAGACACCACTTTAGCAATGGGCCTCTTTCCCCCATAGCTTTGCAGGTCTTTCTCCCAGCAGCTTCCAAACACCTCCTTGGCCTTGTTTGTATTTCAGCACCCCTGTGGCTTATGTGATTCAGGCTTTGGAGGTGTGGAGTTATGATGCCTGAAGTATATAGTTGTTAGCTAGCAGGCAAAGGGATCCTTGGAGTTTTCTCTTAGGATTTCCCCTTCACCAGGTATGCCCTTGCATTGTATCTAGTGTATGTGACTTAGGATTTTCCCTTTGCCAGTGCACTGAATGAGTGTAGAGTGTCTGCTTAGGTTGCCCTCACACTGCCCACATTGGGTGACAATCTGGCAGAAGTAGCACAGGTAGCATGGACTAGGAAAGCATTGATCCCCACAAACTCTTCTTCACTCCCAAATCAGGACAGGTTGAGTTACCAGTGCATTACATCTCCAATGCATGTGAAGACAAGCAAAGCATGGAGATTGAGATATTGGAAAGTAGCATCAGCTCCCCATATGACCCCTATCACTTTGACTACTCCCTGCATCCTCCTTGACCATCTAATCCTACACCACCTCCTCTGATCAGATCAGCAGGTCAGGCACTGCCTTGGAGTGTTAAGCTGCCAACTGATGGATGGGCATAGCCAAGTCAAGGTTGGGTTTGGAGGGACTTGGCTTCAACTTATAGTATTGTGCCCTTGTGGCTGTCTGTTCCTGTATTTTGGATGGGAAGCCTGAAGGTTGGAATTAAGTAATCTATCTATGAAGGAGGTGCATGATGTATGTGTGGGGATACTTTGTTGATATCAGAACTCAATAACATACATGTGTGGAATGTACTTATATACTAAAGAGTGATTTGGGAATCATAGATGGGTGACACTGGAGACATGGTAAAATTTTCCAAGTTTGAAAATCCATTGGAAATTATAAGAATATTCCACATTTCTTAAAAATTTCCCAAGTCAGAGAATTGGTTGAAAATTTATTGTTCTTTCAAGAATTTTTTAGCTTTAGGAAATACTTCAGAGGTTATAAAATCATGACCTGAAAATATTCAGGAAGCTTTCAAGAAACATTGATTTTCCTCTTCTCACAAACCAAATACTTAATAAGGTTTCCTCAGTCAGGAAATTCTATAGAAACATTGATTTCTACAAAGTTTCCTGTAAAATATTCAAGTAACCAATGTTTTCATAGAAATTTCCTCAATAAACTTTTTTTAAATAATCAGTTATGTGGAAGATAAAATTTAAAACCTCCTTGGAATTTCATGATAATGCTCAGGTTATAATATTTATAGTTTCCTGAGGCTTTCCTCAACCCAAAAAAATCTGACAGAACAATGAATCCACTTCCAATTTCATGACCTGGGAAATTCTCAAGAAATGTAGAATATCCTCAAAATCTCCAGTGGATTTTCTCAGTCAGAAAATTTTGCCATGCCTCCAGTGTGACTGAGAGGTCACATGATATGAGCAGGGTGGGATTTAACTAAGAATAGACAGGAGAATAATAACAGAAATATAGCAGTAGTGTACAACTGAGTGTGACTGAAGTATGCCAAGGCTGGAGGCCTGAGGTATGTGATCCAAATTCCTGAGGTATGCTGAGATCCAAAGGTGAACAGGGATCTAACAGTACCTCCCTCTTATGGCCAAACCCATGAGGCCATATAGAGATCTGGGATTTGCCTTGCAGTGATCTGGGCATATTGGCTGCAGGTTGGCTGAATACCTATTATGTAGGATTTGGTTGGGGAAAGATTTAAAAGGAGGGGTAGGCTATGGAGTGTTATAAATAACGAAGAGAAGTCACTACAAAAAACATCTAAAAATAAATTAACATCTCCCGCTCGTAACATCTAATGAATGCCTGGGATATTACTATCAGATACCCTCCTTATGACCCATGTTCAAGGACAGGAACCGCCCGAGACATTCCTCAACCCATAACACACATATCCCCTACGTCAAGCCCATGACCTCATATCCATCACTATCCTACCGACGAAGTGCCTGCACGCGTTGATGTCCCAGCGGTGACATCACTGATCGGGGACAATCTTACCCCGCATCCGGCCTCGGCGCTCGGTCATATTCATTCCATAATTAGAACATGTCATATCAAGCCCGCCCTGCGCATACATCGCGATTCCTGTCACGGAGCACACACCTCAGCTCTCCTACATGTAGCCTCCATTTCACATATATCTCACATGTTCACAATTACGCTCCACTCCCCATTCACTACCACACGACACTTAGGAGTGTCTACATGCGATCCTTGTACCACCAGGTCACGTGACCCGTATTCGAAATATTCATCCCGATTGATTTTCTACATATAAATAGCTATTTTTTGCGCTGTGAATAGTAGTAGTAATAACACTCACTCATAACAGTTCGAAGTTCTTAGTTAAAGTAGTATTCAAGATAAAACTAGCATATACTGCAGTTTACTTGAAGTTCTCTCTCATATCAAACCTCTGCTCGATTCAGCTTCACTTGAAGCCTGAATTATATTCTCCTATCGTATAACAACAAACCCCAAATCTAAACAGGGAGATCCAGTAGAAATTTTTTTGCCATGTCCACACCATTGAACAATATCAATGAGATTCACAATAAGATCTTAGCTGAGGAACTGGCACTTGAGGCTGAGTTTGCAGTGTGTCAGGCAGAGTTCCAGTGCACTTGGATTGAGAAGATTCAGCGGGAGTGTGAGGCATAAGAATGGGCTGCAGCTGAGGTGAAAGCCCGGGAAGAGGCAGAAGCCAGAGCTGTGACTGAAGCCAGGGCTCAGCAGGAGGTCAAGAAGGAGGCTGAGCAGGAGGCTGCATGGAGGCAGCATGCTATTGCAGAGGCTGAGAAGTGTTGGGTGGCTGAGGAGCTTTGGAAGAAAACTGAGGTGATGGCTGGATGTGTTAAGTTCACGGACGTTACCCAGAACTTCGGAGGTCGGGGACTTGGAGGTTGGGGACTCGGAGGTCGGAGACTTTGAAGGTATACGAGGGGGGTAGGGACTTGGCTTCAACTTATGGGTTGCGCTGCCTATTATCGTTCGGTCCCTAATTTCAGAGGTCAGAGTGTCGGAGGTAGTCCGGAGGTTTGGACTTGGGGTTACTGCTAATAGTATCTAACTATGGAGGTAGTGATGCAAGGAGACTGGAGGTTGTAACACGGAATTAAGTCGATATTCGAACTAAAGAACTGGGTACAAGATTGGAGGACTATTAATACCTCGTATTCTAATTGTATCCTAAGAACGTAGAACAAGAAGATATAAGAGGCGTATAACAAGCGGGGTTCGGAATAGGATCAGAGGTTCGGATCAAGTGAGGTACAAGTATTCTACTTTGGGTCATGAATGATAATTATACTCAAAGAGGTAAACAACAAGAACTAAAGTGGAACATAACACTTACTTCAGAGTTCGGAGGTCCGAAGGTTCGGAGCTTTGGTGTTAGATCTCAGGGATCTAACAGGATGGAGTCCAGTGGTACCTGTAACTCCAGAGGCTGAGCCTTTGAGGGAGACTTGGTGTAATTTGAGGAAGGTCCTTAAGGGACAGAAGAGGAGTCTGAGAGTAAGTAATGGATGCTTTCATTATTTTTTTGGTCATAGCCTCATTTTGAGTTGGCTGTAGGGTGTCCTGAAGTGTGAGGCCTGTTGGAAACAGCAGGAGAATTGCATCTGAGGAGGTGGCTGGGCCTGTCAGTGCTGTAATGAGTGCAAGGTACAGTGCTTGTTTGCTGAGCAGGTCAAACATAGCCAGAATCTGATAGAGTTGAAGGATGGGTTGTTGGAGGCTGAGCCAGCAGTGAAGAAAGGATGTAACACCAGGGTTTAGCTGAAGTCAGGGCTGGTGTTGGTGGATCTAAAGCAGCTCCTGGCTGTTATGATCTGGTTCCTTGTGGATCTCTGGTGACCATATTAGGCAACTAACCCTGTCCCGAGCCCATACCCTGCACCTGACCTTATCCAAGCCCTCCCTGAAGTGGTCCAAGCCTGAGCCCAACCCCTGTTCTCTATATTCCACTCCCCCAAACCCCATTTCTTATCTGTCCCTGAGCTTCCTTATGATTCCCTTAGCTAGTTATGTCTGACCCTGTTTCCCTGTTATCCGTATATAAGTCTCGTATGTATGTACCTTGCTCTTCAGTCAGAAATCTGTTATGATAAAGAAAATACGAAAATAATTATAAAAATATTTCTTCCAATTCATGCTTAGTCACAGAAGACTAATGCAATATTTGGACATTTTATTGGATTTTATCTAGAGACTAAACATCCGTGGCAGTTCAGACACTGCTAAACCATTCACCAGCCCTTTAATGCCTACTACGTCACTGGACTGAGACCAGATCATGGATCGGATCACATATGTCATTACCCCACATGACCACTAGATTGGCTCGCTTACATAATTGCCAAACCTTCGGTGGGACAAGTAGAACAAAATATATTGTTGCAGTATGGAGATTGCTGCATGGGGCCTTTGGAACCCATGGAAATTAGAAGGCATGATGTATCACATACATTCACTCAATTGGATACTCATGAAACAGGTCCAGAAAATAGTAATCTATATCAAAGGTTTTTCACAAGCTTATTCTGTTTTATTTTCTCCTATTTTTGTACCTATTGATTGTCATCATAATTCATTAGAAGTACTCTACCACAAACATCCTAGTTAGTATCCCTGTTCATCTGATGTTTCAACATGAGCAGGGGAATATTTGCTCCACCCTGCCTGCATCCATCCATCCCTGCAACTCATTTCCGCCTTACCTTTTATTCTGCTTCAAAGATATTTTTAGAATAATTCCAGTATAAATGCTCCCATAATTACAGTATAAATACTCCCATAGTTTCTAGACAAAACTGGTGACAAAATATTACCCAGAACTTTTATCTTGCACAAATCCATATATTTAGTTGTTAAAACCACCAAGAAAATATTTCCTGACCTCTACTCACTGTTTCTGGCAGCTCCAAAGCATCATAGAAATCATCTAGTTATCATTACAGTTCTACTCCCTTGAAACCAAATACCTTTACACCCAGAATTGCCCAAGGGATGTATATTTTCATTACCTGCATCACTGAGCCGAATTCCTGGTTTGTCCCCAAGGCTGAGTGCTGATACCCCACAGCATGTGACCCCTGCGTCATTGACATGCACACCCCATCTGGTGCCATGTCAATGAGGCATAACAAACCTCACTTCTATTAAGCACATTTTTATATTTATCTTATTATAAAAAAAAATCAACTTAGATACCCTTTGAATCCTTTATGTTAGATCCCTGAGATCTAACTCCGAAGCTCCGAACCTTCGGACCTCTGAACTCCGAAGTAGCTATTATGTTCCGTTTTAGTTCTTGTTGTTTACCTCTCAAAGTATAATTCTCATTCACGACCCAAAGTAGAATACTTGTACCTCACTTGATCTGGACCTCCGACCCTATTCCGAACTCCGCTTGTTATACGCCTCTTATATCTTTCTTGTTCTACGTTCTTAGGATACAATTAGGATACGAGGTATTAATAGTCCTCCAATCTTGTACCCAGTTCTTTAGTTCGAATATCGACTTAATTCCGCGTTACAAACCTCCAGTCTCTTCGCATCACTACCTCCATAGTTAGATACTATTAGTAGTAACTCCGAGTCCAAACCCCCGGACTACCCCCGACACTCCGGCCTCTGAAATTAGGGACCAAACAATAGTAGGTGGCGCAACCATTAAGTTGAAGCCAAGTCCCTACCCCCCTCGTATGCTTTTGAAGTCTCCGACCTCTGAAGTTCTGGGTAACGTCCGTGAACTTAACACTTTACTAGTTTCTTGCTTCGTTCCCTCTTAGTCCTCCCACTCCTCTTGTCCAACCTCACTCTGAAATTAAGGGCACATGTGATAGTGGATGGTGCAGTATATAAGCTGAAGCCAAGCTCTTACTTATCACCCTTGGCCCGAGCTCAGAACAAGCTCACTCCAAGGTCCCCCCAAAGGCCCTGCTTTTAACAGTATTTCTGACTGAAACTTGCACTAACCTACTATGTCCACAACCTGTGCTAGAAGCATTATGCTTCAACGCATCTCTGAACAATACTGTCTTTCCAAGCATCCTGAAAGCCCTCCAAACTTCCCCTCTGCATCCATTGAACCTGCTGATGCCCCAGCCAACAAAAGCAAAGGTAGGGAAGATAATCCCCTAGACTATGACCCCCTAGGTGAAGGCTCCTTGGCCAAGGCTCTTGAAGGTAGCCCTGGTAATTCTGGGGATCCCAACGACCCCAACAGTGGCGGCCCACCATTGGACGGGGCCAATGGGGACCAAGCCAACCCAGTCAATGATGGCAGTAACCTCATATGTTGACTCCTTACAACCTTTGCCAAACCTCACCCTATGGAAACCTAAGCTAAAGTCAAAGAGCCTGATACTTACGATGGCATTGATCAGGCTAAGCTTTGCACCTTTTTCTTGCAATGCTTGCTTAATTTTAGAGATTGCCTGAATACCTTTCCAATGGGAGCCTCTAAAATTCAGTACACCATCTCTTACCTTACCGGCTCAGCTTTACAATACTTCAAACCCACAGTCATTAGTGAACTTTTTCCTGAGCCTATATGGCTCCGGGATTGGGACAGCTTCAAGAGCGAACTCGAACTAAACTTCAGTCCATTCAACAATGCTGCTCAGGCTGAGATTGACCTTGAAAAAATTGTCATGAAGGAGCATCACAAAGTTGCATGTTATTCATTGAGTTCGACTCCTGCACAAAAAAGGGTGTCTGTTTTTGTTGGTCACAGAAGATAAGAGATAGAGAGTAGAGATAGGACAAGTCTGAGGTAGACAAGCCTCAAAGAAAAGTATTGAGAGAAGAGAGTTGAAATGAGCAAGGTTCTCAAGTGCTTAAGGGCACAGGAGATGGTGTAATGTATATGATAACCAAACTAGTGAAATACATAAAGCAAGCTAGCTATTTAACTACTTGGGAGAATGGGGGTGAGTTATAAGATATTAAGGGGTATGAGTTAGAATTAGTCAGAATGAGTCAGGGTGAGTCATAATGAGTCAGAACAATGAGTCAAGTATGGTACAGAAAGGGGGAAATGAGTCACAATGCTCTACAATGAGTCATAAGGGTAACAATAAGTCATGGAGAATAAGAATGAGTCAAAGGGAATAGTAATGAGTCATCACTTAACCCCTGAACCAACCAATAATCCAGGATCACACTTCCATACCCCAAGTGTACAGAGGCAATGCTTGATCTGCTGTTCTGATTGAAGGAGGTGGTGTAGAATTGAGTGGTTGAGGGGGATAAATGGAATAGTTAAAATGGTAAGGATCATACAGGGAGCTGACACCACTTTCCAATATCTCAATCTCCACACTGTGCTTGTCTTCATGTTCATGGGGAATGTGATGCACTGGTAACTCAACTTGTCCTGAGTTGGGATTGAAGAAAAGTTCATAGAGATCAATGCTTTCCCAGTCCATGTGTCAGGGTTCACTGGTTTGATTTCCAAAGTCTTGGTTTTCCAAGTTTCTGAATCTTCTATCACTTTCCATAAGTTTCTGTCTCCACTGATTATGTAAGCATTACCAGTGCAGTGATAAGGTTCAAGCTGGTGTGGTGGCATCTCCTCAGCTTGATCTCTGAGGATATCCACTGCACAGGCAAGCCCCCATATATCTATCATTGATAGTGCTATAGACTGAGGATCTCCACTGCACAGTTGGTCATTATCCTGTATTGGCTCTTATCTCCTTGAGTATCTTTAGGTTGTGGCTTCGTCATCAGTGTTGCCCTCACAGAAGATCAAGCTCAATAGGACAACCCCACACATTCTTCCAATAACAGCTCTACCCTTATCATATGGCAGACCAACTCCCAGATACTTATTGGGACCAACTAGGCAACCATGGGCCTTTCTTGCAAAGCCTCCTACTGGGTCAAGCACAGCAACTACAACAGCTTCAACTGCAGAACCAAGAGCTCCAGGATCGGTTCATCAATGTCCGTAACAACTTGGCCCATGCTGCATTGGCTGCCACAATTACTGCTGCCCAACACATCACATCTCCTAATGCCACTCCTTCTACTCGCTCAATTAAAGCAGCAGAACCAGAAAAGTTTAAGGGGGGATTGTGTAGAGACAGAGGGGTTTATCAGGTCTATCAGGTTGTCAATCGCTGTCCAGCCAACGTCCTTCCCAGATGATTGCACCAAGATCCTTTATACTCTCTCTATCATAACTGGAGGCTCTGCTGAAGTATGGGCACAAAACCAGGCCCAGGCAGTAATCAGTGGCACCTCTTCCACCTCCTCCGACAACTTCATCAAATAGGTTGAGGAAACCTTTGGGGACCCAGATCATACCAGGACTGCTCACACAAAGTTACACGATCTCAAGATGACTGCCAGAATGTCAGCAGATGAATACATGGCTCAATTTGAGCTTTTGGCAGGAAGGACGGGCTTCAATGGAGAACAGCCCTCACTTCTCATCAAGCTTAAAGTATGGAAGGAAGCAGCCTGTCAAATTGATCATAACTACTGTCGTCTTCTGGAGATTAGAAAGGCACAAACACCTCATGCACCCAGCCACTTTCCACTTACATGAGTGCATACGACCTCTGCCAATACTCCAACTGTCACAGCAACATCTACCAATGCAGTAACCATGGATATTGAATCATCCCATTGTCACTTGAGACCCAAACCTGCTACAACTATAAGAAACCTGGGCATATTTCAGCAGACTGCCCTGAACCTTGTAAGTCACGAGTCTGTGCAAATCTCACAGAGGCACACATTGCATCAATTGTCTCTGAATCTGTTGTGGTGGCAATGGATATGCACAAGCAGAAGGTGGACACCCCTGCCCAGGAAGAAGGAAAGGGTTTTTGGCCAGTTGGCAGTGAAAGACATGCCCTGCTCAACAAATAGGTTCTCAGTTCTTTAAAAATGTACCATAGGGACCACAGGTGATATGTTACATCTATCCTCTACCCCAGATCAAACTGAAACTAAACCAGCCATGCCAAAAGCCTCTCCTATCTCTCCAACAGTTGATGAAAAACTCCCACTCCCTCTCTACATCCGTACTGCTGACCTTCGCCAATCCACCAAGGTGCCTCTCAAGGTCCACTCTGTTGACACAGGTCACCCACTTGCAGTTGACTCTCTCCTTGATAGTGGTGCTACAGGGATGTTCATTGGTGTTAAGTTTGTAAGGGAGAACAGGCTTCAGACTTGTCCTTTGCATTGTGTGGTCCCTGTCTACAACATTGATGGTACACCAAATGAAGTGGGTTCAATTAAGGAAGAGGTTGACCTTATCTGTACCTTTGGGGATCATACAGAACATGCCACATTCTCTGTCACAAGTCTGGGACGACTTGCCATCATTCTCGGTCACACATGGCTTGTTGAACACAACCCACAAGTTAACTGGCGCACAGGGGATGTGAAGATAACATGCTATCCCAATTCATGTGGAGCTGGACCCACTGTCAGAGGACCCCTGATTGAAACCATCCCAGAGGAGAGTGAAGACCCAAGAGGCACTGCTACACAACATGCTCATGGCCTACTTGAGGAAGGGGATAGAGCCTTTGTCATATTTGTGGACAAAGAATCTGAGATGATTGGTGCAAGCACAACAGTTTCCCAGCAACTTGCTGAGCAAGCAGGCAAATCAGCACAGGTCAAATCCTTTGAAGATCTCATCCCTAAGCCATACCAGGAGTTCAAGGATGTGTTCTCTAAGGAGTCATTTGACCAACTGCCCACTTGGAAGTGCTGGGACCATGCAATTGAGCTTACACCAGGTGCACAACCCTTTAGCACAAAGGTCTACCCAATGTCTCCAGTTGAGCAAGGGGAACTGGATCGTTTCCTTGAAGAGAACCTAAAGAGCCATCACATACACCCTTCTAAGTTGCCTATGGCATCTTCAGTCTTTTTTGTGAAGAAAAAGATGGCAGTCTCAGATTTTTGCAGGACTATCTCAAGCTCAACAATATAACAATCAAGAATGCCTATCCTCTACCACTCATTCCAGACATCATGAATAAGATTGCTACTGGGAGGGCCAAGTACTTCACAAAACTTAATGTCAGGTGGAGGTACAACAATGTATGCATAAAAGAGGGAGATGAGTGGAAGGCAGCCTTTTGGACAAATAGGGGCCTCTATGAACCCCTAGTCATGTTCTTTGGACTCATGAACAGTCCAGCAACCTTCCAAATCATGATGAATGACATCTTCAAGGGCCTTATCAATGAAGGGGTTGTGGTGGTATACATGGATGACATTTTCATCTTCACTGAGTCATTCAAAGAACATCATAAGATCATATGATGTGTCCTTGAGATCCTTTGGGCCAACAATCTGTACCTCAAGCCTGAAAAATGCTTACTTGAGCAATTGGAAATAGAGTATCTTGGCCTCATCCTCTCTCAAGGGCAGGTTGCTATGGACCCCATCAAGGTCACAGGAGAGCAAGATTGGCCAGCACCACACAATGTCACCAAAGTCAAATCATTCCTTGGTTTTATTAACTTCTATTGCCACTTTGTAGATGACTTCTCACACATTGCAAATCCTCTCAACCAGTTGACAAAACAAAATGCCCAGTGGTCTTGGGATCCAAGTGGTCCAGAGCAAGCATCCTTTGACAAGCTCAAACACCCCATCACCTCAACATTGATCCTTGTCCTCCCTGATCAGAGCAAATGTTTCCATGTTGAGACTGATGCATATGCCTATGCCACGGGAGCTGTACTGTCCCAACTTTGTGATGATGACAAATGGAAGCCTGTGGGTTTTATATCCAAAAGCCTCACTGATGCAGAATGCAACTATGCCATCCATGACAAGGAGCTCCTCTTTGTCATTTGGGGACTCTGTGAGAGCAACCTAAGCAGACACTTTACACTCAAGTGGTGCACTGGCAAAGGGGGAATCCTAAGTCATATACAGCTACATACAATGCAAGGGCATACCTGGTGAAGGGGGAATCCTAAGAGAAAACTCTAAGGATTACCTTTGCCCACTAGCTAACAGCTATATACTTTGGGCATCACAACTTTGTACCTCCAAAGCCCAAATCACATAAGCAACAGGGGTGCTAAACTACAGACAGGGCCAGGGAGGTGTTTGGAAGCTGCCAAGGGACCGATCTGCACAGCTCTGGAACAAGAGGCCCATTCCCAAAGTGGCACTGGGTGGGGTTGACTTTGGAAGGGTTGTGTACACTTCGTGAGGCTTTGTAAGGCTTTGCAGAGGTTCCCCTGAATCATGGGTGCGGCAAAGGCAGCAAGTGGCATGCAACATTTTTTGTATAGCTGGATTGGGTTAGCAGAGCACCAAGCACATTATGTGGTAAGAGAAAGCATGCCCTTACACCACATTCTGAAGCTGACAAAAAATATTGAACACCAAGGATCCCAATGTTTGCCTTTTCAATGATTGAGGCTGACATGCTTTCACCTACAATAATAAATAAGAACATCTCCAATGCATTAGGACTGGAGGCCTCTGCTTGAACCAAGTCCCTGTCCCTCACATATGCGATTGCCTGCATAGTGATAACTCAACTTGTTAAGATTGAAATGCAGGATACATTGCATAAGGAAGTGAGCAATGGATTACGGCAAGGAAACACCTCAATATGGTGTACATAGTGATTTCATTGTTATGTAAATACAAGGAACTGCAAGCAATCCCCATCCTTCCGATTGTCCTCTTTACATTCATTAAGAATTCATTAAGAAACAAGTGGAGTCAGGCATAGCGCTGCTACAGGATGTAAGTAGTATAGAAACACTTACCCACACAGCCCTTAAGGCTGTGAGCATAATAACATATTATTATACTGTTGTGATAAAGAAAAACATGAAAATAATTATAAAAATATTTTTATCAATTCATGCTTAGTCCTAGAAGACTGATGCAATATTTGGATGATTTATTGGATTGAATTGCTTGAACGTGTGATATGACTTAGGAGGTAGAGGGGGCATGTAGTTACAGGATTGACTGGTGCCTGGTGAGGCGGCCATGCATAAATGAAGGATTGACAAGAGCATAATCACAGGTACATAGTAGGAAGTGTCTAGTACAGTGTGCAAGATGAAGTGAGTGTCCATGAGTGAGGGGGTCAAAGTATATGATCTGGGGAAATGAGAGTTTGTAGTCCATGTGCACAGGTGAAGTACTAGGGGAAAAGTCCGATATGATTAAGAGACAGACTGGGTGGTAGTGCCTGGCATTACAAAACCCAGTGGGAAAAAGTGTGTGTGCCACGCCAGTCAGTGGAAACAAGAGGAGACCATCAGCTGCAACAGGGAAAGAAGGGAGGGAGGGACAGAAAAACTAGCAGATCTGTGAGGAGCATGGTGCAGCAAGTGAGTGTGGGAGCAGCAAGTACAGACGCATACTAAATAGGATGGTATGAGCCCCTCATAAGGAAACAGATGTTGCAGTAGTGCTATGACCTGCTGTAGTGTTCATTCCGAGACACTACCCTATGCACGCAGAGCTATAGTCAGCGAGACTTGAATGTGGGGCAGCATGATGTGAGCATACCATGGTGGGTGTGTGGTCTGAGCCTTGTAATGGGTGTTCACTGCGATGTAGCCCTACTGCAAGGGTGTTAGTTGATGCGATGACTAAGTCTGGTTGGGCATGCAATTCACTGTGTGTAAGCACTGCCTTGCTTAAACTTAAATTTATCTAGAGGACAATAACCTGTAACAGTTTGGACACTGTTGGACCATCCACCAGCCTTTTAACATCCACTATGTCACTGGATTGAGACCGGATCATGCATCAGATCATATATGATTACCCTGCATGACCACTAGATTGGATAACTTACATAAGTGCCAAACCTTTGGTGGAACAAGCAAAAGAAAATATATTGTTATAGTATGGAGATTGCTGCATGGGGCCTTTGGAACCCATGGAATTTGGAAGGAGTGATGTATCACATACACTCACTCAATTGGATACTTACAAAACAAGTCCAGAAAATAGTAATCTATATTAAAGGTTTTTCACAAGCTTATTCTGTTTTATTTTCTCCTATCCTTATACCTGTTAATTGTCATTGTAATTTATTAGAAGAACTCTACATCAAACATCCTAGGTAGTATCCCTGCTCATCTGGTGTTTCAACATGAGCAGGGGAATATTTGCTCCACCCTGCCTGCATCCATCCATCCCTGCAACTTATTTCCGCCTTACCTTTTATTCTGCTTCGAAGATAGTTTTAGAATAATTCCAGTATAAATACTCCCATAGTTCCTAGACGAAACCAGTGACAAAATATTACCCAGAACTTTTATCTTGCACAAATCTAAATATTTAGTTGTTAAAACCATCTAGAAAATATTTCCTGACCTCTACTCACTGTTTCTGACAGCTCCAAAACATCATAGAAATAATCTGGCTATTATTACAGTTCCAGGCCCTCAAAACCGAACACCTTCCCACCCAGAATTTCCCAAACAATGAATATTTTTGTTACTGGCATTACTGAGCCAAACTCCTGGTTTGTCCCCAAGGCTAAGTACTGATACCCCACATCACATGACCCCCTACATCATCAACATGTGCGCTCTGGTGCCATGTCAACAAGGCATAACAAACCTTGATTATCAAAATATTATTTTATATTGATTTTATTATAAAATATATAACATCTGTATCCCAGTGGGTCTTAACACACATGGACCCACTATATAGTTAGTCCATGGGAACTGCCATGCAGTTCCCACAATCTTTTACACTATACTGTTACTACCTAGCTTTGCTGCAATCCCACATTGGTGGACTTCAGCTAGGCACAGTGACTCATTTACAGCTGTTTCGGGTACGCAGTGCGGAGTTTGAAATTTGCGAAAATACTTCCGAAAATAAAAATTTGCACATCTGAAACTGTAGAATAAGAGCTGAAAATTAGAGTGATTAACATCCCAACATATGCTTACAAATTGATATAATTTTTGTAGAGTAAAATGCAGTGTATACAAAATATGTCAGTTGAAGTAAATGGGTTCTGGAACATGCAAATCTCTCTATATGCATTTTAGGCTGCATATTCCTCCTTCTATATAAAATAGATACATGAAATAAGACTTTGAATTGCTTATTCCCCTTTATTATAGCTTCCTGCAGGGTCCAGAGAGAGGCAATAAAAGTTCACCCCCCTGAGATATCATAGAGGTAATAAAACTCAAGAAAAGTGGTATATCTTGGTTTGTGTACATATACCAAGGTAAGTATTCAATACCAAGAGCATACATGGAGATTTGCATGTTCCAGAACCTATTTACTTCAACTGACATATTTTGTATACACTGTGTTGTACTCTACAAAAATTATATCAATTTGTAAGTATATGTTAGGATGTTAATCGCTATAATTTTCAGCTCTTATTCTACAGTTTCAGATGTGCTATGGCAAATTTTTATTTTCGGAAGTATTTTCGCAAATTTCAAATTCCACACTGTGTACCTGAAACAGCTGTAAGAGAGCTTACAGATATACTTTTAGATTGTTGGCCAGAGCATAGCTTCTAAGGCACTTCCAAGAGGCATCATTTATTTGCAGTTGATAGGGTGAGTAGTTCAAGTTGTAGTTATGAGCTACCTCAGACAGGTTATGTAGCATTTGAAGTATGGTTACAATCAAGGCATTCAGTATCCACAGCAATCCATGGACTTGATTGAAGGGGAATCTTGAGAAATAGAAAAAGAACAAGGTGGTGGACAATGAGTGCTGAGTGCTGATTGTTCAGATCACATGACCATTACACATTTTGAAGTTCTAAAGAGGTTAAATCTGATCAGATCTGTGAACTTGTTGTCTTTCATCAATTCACTATAAGGTAGTCATTTACAAAGCAAAATACAATACTAATGTGAGGGAAACCTATGTTGGGATGATGTAATCAGCTCTGCACTTCAGTGCAATGAATGACGCATCTCGACAATGAGATAAGGAATATAGTGGACAATACCTTGTAGGGAATACAAGGTAGACAAAGCATTAGTGGACAAATAGATAGATATATATTTAGAGTGGATCTTTTGTATATAAGAGCAGTGACTGTAGGTTGCTGCTCCCTACTGAATTCCATTACATTTTATCTACTTCAACCTATGACCTAAGCAGATGCTCTACACAGGTGGCACACTGGCAAAGGGGGAATCCTAAGAGAAAGCCCTGAGGATCTCTTCACCCACTAGCTAACAACTATATACTTCATGCATCATAACTCCACATCTCTGAGGTCTGAATGACATAAGCAACAGGGGTGCTGAAATATAGATAGGGGAAAGAAGGTGTTCAGAAGATGCCAGGGAAAGTACCTGTGATGCTCTGGGACCAGAGGCAAGTTGTCAAAGTTGTATTTGGTGGGATCCACTTTGACAAGGCTACATATACTTTGCATACACTTTGCATGTGAAACAGAGGTTCCCCTCATAGCTAAACTGTATCTTTTCGTATCTTTTCATAGTAAGAAGTGTTATTAACCAGTAATTTCATCTTGGATCAGTAATAGTGTTAAGTTCATGGATGTTACCTGGAACTTCAGAGATCAGATATTTGGAGGTTGGACTTTGAAGGGGTGTGAGGGGGGTAGAGACTTGGCTTCAACTTTTGTGTTGTGCCACCCACTATTGTTTGATCCCTAATTTTGGAAATCAGAATTGTCCAGAGGTTCGGACTTGGAGTGTCACTAATAGTATCTAACTATGGAGATAGTGATGCAAGGAGGGTGAGAGGTTGGTAATGAGAAATTGTTCAATATTTGAACTGAAGAAACTGATACAAGATTGGAGGATTACTAATACCTTGTATCCTAATTGTATCCTAAGAGTGTATACAAGAAGGATATACATAAAGGTGAGGGCAACCTAAGCAGATGCTCCACACTCAAGTGGTGTACTGGTGAAGGGGAAATCCTAAGTCACATACTGTTGTAATAAAATACAGTGAGTATTGTGGAGTTTTCTTTATTATAACTCTTTCATTTTATTCTCTCAGTCCCAGAAGGCTGGGAGAAATATTATAAAAAGCATTCATTTATTATATTCAAGAAAGAGAAAAAACTATGAGACAACAGTTGTTATTGTCTCGGCCCATACATGTGAGTCATAGATGTGCCATGACATCACAACCGTGAGCAAGGGAAATCATCTTTTTTGGAACCCTTCAAGACTTTAGTGTTATTGCTAATGCCTCAATCTATCAGAACATGTCATTTATGAGGCTTCAAGAATATTACAGTGGTTTGCAATATATAAGGCATGAGTTTGAAATTACACTCAAATATTGTGAATACTGTAGCTCAATGAATACTGCACCAAACTTATTCAAATTTGGTAGTAAATTCAACATATATATTTTCTAAGTTACTATATGGTTATATAGGTGAAAAAATGTTTTGATCAAAAACACAAGAGAAACTATTTAATCCAGGCTGCAGCTAGCTTGTAAATTTAGCTATGGGCCAACCATTGCACATTTTGGCAATTAATAGTCCTGAACCAATGATCCATAACAACTTCATTTGGCAATCTGTGGTCTCAGACCCATGATCCACAATGACCCCATTTAGCAGTCCACAGCTTCAGATCAATGGTCCACAATATCTCCTTGGAGTATGGATGTGGACCCACCACACTCCATTGCTAACCTACCACCCTCCTCCCTCTACTCCCTCTAAAAATCCCCTAAAGCAGACTGTCAATTGCTGTCTAAGATCAGCTCCTTATGTGCTATTTTTAACCCTCAAAGCAGACCATTGACTGCTGTTAATGATCCACACTTTTCACTTTCCTGTGCCTGACTCTCATTACTCTGTAGAGCAAAGCTCCACAGAAGTTGGTCCATGCATAACATCTCCACAGTAGTATGTAGTATCTGCTAGTAGTTGGGGATCCTTAGCCTTTTCTCTTTGGATTTCCCCTCTGCTAGATAAGACCCTGTTAAACTGATGGGTGGTACCAAGATACTTGGCCCAAAGGCTGAGCGGCCAGATCGGAGGGACTTGGCTTCAGCTTATTCATGTTATGCCCATGTGGCTGTCTATCCCTAGATTTTGGACTGGAGGCCTGGGGGATGATTCAATGCAGAGGGCATAGGCTTAAGGGGGATACTTTGTTGATATCTGAACTGAGTAGCATACATGGGGGAGGAGTTAACTTATATATGAAGTGCAATATGGGGATTGGGGAATAGGGTGACCAAAAGTCATGTGATACGGGCAGGGTGGAATATACTAAGAATATGGCAAGTAAGAATAGCAGAATATAACTGGGGGTGTGACCGAATGTGACCGAATGTGACCGAAGTACACCGAGGCCGGAGGCCGGAGGTATGTAGTCTGAAGTCCCAAGGTATGCTGAGATCCGAGGTGGAACAGAGATCTAACGGACCCTCATTATATTGTATTTAGTAGTGACTATAACACTTCAGATTTCCTCTCTGCTAGCTGTGTGATATATTCTCCACAGGTTTGAGGGTTGCCCTTACAGCATGGTCATGTGACAAGTCTCAAACTCCACTCACAAGCATCACTGCATGCAGGTGTGTTGTAGTGGATAGTATGCTGCACAGAACCATTAGGGAGTGTGTGCTGCATTTTTGTACAAATGGACCACCATAGAGTTATGGAAGTGGATACAGGAGCACAAAGGTATGGAAGTAAATATGGGAGTACAAGGGTATAGAAGTGGATATGGGTGTTACGGATGTGTAGAACCATAAGACTGAGAGGATGGAAGATAGATTGGAAGGGACTTTGGCTTCAGCTTATGTGCTGCACCTCTCAAACAATCACAGGTCCCAAGACTTTGGAACAGAAGGGTCAAGCAAGGTAACACAGTTCTGTGGTATGTGCGGAAGGGCGGAAGGGCAGAAGTAATAGCAGAAGTGTACTAAGAACACTATGGAAGGTTAACATGGGAAATGTGGTTGATATTCATACTAAGGTTACTAGTGCAAATACAGGGACTTATATACTAGGGGGTACATGTAAGGAAGTAACAGTAATGAGATCTGAGTTGGAGCAGAAGAGGTGTTCAGTATGGATCATGAGTAGAGTCGGGGATTGTAGGGCAGGGGGATCATAAGCTTGGTATCTAAAATAGGTACCCATCATCCGTTGGTATGGGGACACAGACATTCCATGAGGAACAAGGTACCCTTGCTGATGGAGGGGCTGTGAGAATTGGAGAGCTGAGTAATGGTAGGGTAGTAATGAGGATGAGAGTGTGGATGTAACAGTATCTCCCCTCTAAGGTCAAGCCTTGCAAGACCATGTGCTGGTCACGTGATACAGAGCTTGGAACAGATGGGGGCAGAGGTTGAAGTGGAGGGAAGCTCTCATTCTGATTGCTGACTCCAAACATGTAGAAAAAATATGGATGCTGGAAACCTATCCATTGATGAACTCCGTGGGTTACTGGCGGCATGAGAGCAGGAAGAGAAGGTGGCTTGCAAATGACATGAACATGAAGAGGCCGAGACACATGAGTGCAACATGAGTGGGAAGAGGCTAAAGGCTAAAGCATGCAAGCATGTGGAAATGGTGGAGTGTGATGAAGTGGCGCAACGAGAGCGCGAGCATGAGGACCATGAACAGGCGGAATGCATAGAAGTGGAACATGCAGAGGTGGAACAGGTGGAGGTGGAGCATGTGGGCAAAACTATGCAGACAGACCTGGATGCACCCATGATGGGTCAGGAAGTAGGTGGGGATGCCAATTTGGTGTCTACGCCTACCCCATCAGAGGCAGAGTGGCTTCAGCAGGTGGCTTATGCCAACCTGTGGTTGCCATCACGGTTGCCTATTGTCATAGATGACGTGACCGCGTTGCAGCAGAACAGGGTGGCATTGGATGAGATGCAGGCGGCAGCATGGAGCATGCACCAGGAAGCTTTGCAGAAGCTGGTGCAGAGGAAACGCAAGAGCCAACAGGAGGACATGGAGGAGGTGGAAGAAACTGAGGTGACTGGTAACTGGAAGTGGAAGAGGGCCACAATGGAAGAGTTGTCGGAAGTGGAGGGATCAGTTAGGAGGGTACTGAGCTGCAACACCTGTGAGAGAAGACAGGTCACATGCATCTGGGATGGTGAAGGGTGGGAGAGTGCCTGCTCTCAGTGCAGAGGCCTGAAAAGGCAGTGTACGGTAGGTGGAGTCAGGTGATGCACACCATGTGGAAAGAAGGTGGCACGGGCTAAGGTGGCCAGAAAGAGTGTGGTCCACGTGAAGAAGGTACCCCAGATGGGGGTTTATTGGTTTCTACAGGACATGCCTTCTGAGGCTGAGGGCAGTGGAAGCAGGAGGGATGGAACAGGGACCTAACAGGACAGAAATGAAGGGGGGGCTCCAGATGTCCTTATGGACATAAGGGGCCTCCTATGGGAGATTGGAGCGATGTTGGACCACCAGTTAGGTGGGATCAACCAAGCTCTGCAAGGGACTCCAGGAGCAGGTGATGAGTGGAGGTTTTAGAACTGGGGTGGAGACAGAGAGGGTGGGAACGGAAACAGAGACAGAGGGGATGGAAATGCAAAAGAGTAGGAAATAATGTGTAACATAGTTAACAAAATGTAAAGTCTATGAACTATTGAAAAAATGCAGAAGTGTGAACGGAGCGGAAATAACATGGAAAAAGGACTTGTACTAAGGAAGAACACAAGGCAATCAAGGGAGGCGAGCCCTCAGCATGTGTTGGAGCAAGCAATGACCGGTGTGTGGAAGTTGACATATGTCCTAATAGGCCATCATAGGGTGTGTCTGCCAATCATTGTGCCTGTGTGTATACAAGTATACTATAGGGGCTAACTAACATGTATAACAGAAGAAAATACAGGAGTGAGCGTAGAATGGAAAAGACGGAAATAGGAGAACAGAGTATTTAAATGGAAATGGGGCTGGGCTTATTGGGGTACACTTGGTGGAAGTTGGAGATGAGCTTGGAAGTGTGGTTGAGTTTGGTCACAGAGATCCAGGAGGTTTCTTCATCGGTACCTTCATAGCCAGCCCACTTGATGAGGTATTGCAGCTGACAGTGGTAGCAGCGGTCAAGTTTAGAGTTAAGGACTTCTGCAATTTCGTATTCCAGATCTCCATCAATGACTACTGGCAGAGGCAGGGGTTGTTCACAATGCAGAATGTTGTTTGGAGTTGTGGGCTTGAGCATCAATACATGGAAGACTGGGTGTACTGCACACATACTGTTAGGTAGTTTTAATGTGAATGAACAACTGCTGGCCTTAGTGATGATCTTGTAAGGTCCAAGGTATTTCTCAGAAAGTTTCTTCGAAGGCTGAGTGGTGCAGAAATTCTCTGCCTTGACAAAGGCTTTATAGCCAATGTTAAATTCAAGCTGCGGAAGATATTTCCAGTCAGTGGAAGACTGATAGTGTTTCTGGGCCATGGCAATGTTTTCACAGAGGTGTTGGTGGAGATCATCAAGGTCCACAACAAAATCACGGGCACGAGCAGAAGTGAGGTCCTGTTCGGGGTGCACTGTGAGGTTTGGATGGTAGCCCTTGTTGGCATAAAATGGAGAGATGCCAGTAGTGGCACTGGGGGCATTATTGTATGTGAATTTCACTAGCAGAAGGAGGTTGGACCAGTTGCTATGCTGTGAGTTGCAGTAGATGTGGAGGTATGGCTCAAGTGTGTGATTAGTATGTTCCGTCTGGCCGTCTCCTTCTGGGTGATAGCTGGAAGTGAAGTGTAGCTCCATGTCCAGGGCCTTGCCCAATGTGCGGAAGAAGGATGAGACGAATTCCAAGCTGTGATCGGAAGTGACATGGGACAAAATGCCATGCTTGGAGAAGACGTGGATCACAAAGAGTTGTGCGAGCTGAGTGGAAGTGATGGTGTCATGAGTTGTAATGAAGATGGATTGTTTGGTGAGTCGGTCTATGATGAGAAGGATAGTGTCGTAGCTGGAGGAGGTGGGAAGCTTTTCAATGAAATCCATTGAGATTGAATTCCATGGTTGTTCCAGGATTGGAAGTTGCTTGAGAAGACCATAGGGTTTGTGGTGCTGCAGCTTGGACTGCATACACATAGTGCAAGACTTGCAGTAGTCCTGGACCATAGTGCGGAGGAGGGGCCAAGTGTAATTGCATTGTACTAGGTCAAGGGTATTGTTTTGACCAAGGTGTCCTGAGAGCAGATGATCATGGGACTGCTAGGGGATGTGGAGTCAGAGGTCATTGACATTCAGAATATAAATCCAGGTTTTGTAGCGGAGTAGGTTATTGGAGTTGAGAGACCATCTGGGGCTGGGGGGGTTGTCAAGGTGTTTGGCAGAAAGGGGGTCAGAAGGAAGTGTGGAATGGATGTCGGAATTGAGCCATTTGGTGTCCATGATGATTGAGGCATGGAGTAGTGGAATATGGAATGCGGTTGCTTGGAGGGATGATGCCAGCTGTTCATTAGTGAACATGGGGCAGAAGTTGTGAGGATTAACACTGGCATAGTTGCTGTTCCCCTCTTTTGGGTAGATATCCCATCATTGAGTAAGTGAGTCAGGTTTTGTTCTGAGCTGCCTGGGGCAGAAACGGATCACCATGTTGAACTCTGAGAGGTATTCGGACCAACAGACTTGTTGGCGAGTGAGGAGTTTAGTGGTGGTGAAGTATTCCAGGTTCTTATGGTCTGTGATGATGTCAATTTGGTAGGTTGGGCCTTTGAGGTAGTGACACCAAATTTTGAACACTTTGAATATCATGAGTAATTCCTTGTCATGGACATCGTAATTGAGTTCTGGAGCAGAAAAGGTGCAGGAGTGGAAAGCAATTGGATGGATTTGTTCTGGGGAAATCATTGAGAGGATCACCACAAGGGCATAGTCAGAAGCATAGGTCTTGAGAACAAGTCGGGCTTCAGGAACCCAGAACACAAGTATCGGGGCCATGGTAAAAGCCTTCTTGAGGGTTTCAAATGCGGAGTGACATTCCAGGCTGAAATTCCATGGAATACCTTTTCTGGAGAGATGTTAGATCCCTGATATCTAACACTGAGACTCCAAACCTTCGGACCTCCAAACCCCGAAGTAACTATTATATTCTGTTTTAGTTCTTGTTGTTCACCTCTTAAAGTATAATCTTCATTTATGACCCAAAGTAGAATACTTGTACCTCACTCAATCCAAACCTCTGAACCTATTCTGAACTCCGCTTGTTATACTCCTTTTATATCCTTCTTGTTATACATTCTTAGGATACAATTAGTTTACGAGGTATTAATAGTCCTCCAATCTTGTATCTGTTCTTTAGTTTGAATATCGACTTATTTCCTTGTTACCAACCTCCAGTCTTCTCCCATCACTATCTCCATAGTTAGATACTACTAGTGATACTTCTGAAGTTCGAACCTCCGAGTAACCTCCGAACCTTTGATCTCCAAAATTAGGGATCAAACGATAGTAGGTGGCGCAACCCATAAGTTGGAGCCAGGTCCCTACCCCCTTCGCATACCCTTGAAGTCTGACCTCCGAGTAACTGACCTCCAAAGTTCCAGGTAACGTCCATGAACTTAACAAGAGATGCATAAGCGGAACAGTAATGTCAGAATAGTTGTAAATGAAACGTCTGTAGAAATTTGTGAATCCTAAGAAAGATTAAACATCCTTGACACATCACAGTTCTGGCCAATCTTGAATGACCTTGACCTTGTCTTCCACCATTGTAAGGCCATTGGGAGACAGGATGTAGCTGAGGTATTTGACTGTATTGTGGTGGAACTTGCACTTTTCCACTTTAGCATATAGCTTGTGCTTGCAGAGTCAGCAGAGGACCTCTTTGACATGGCTGCGGTGTTGTTCCAGGTTGTTGGAATAGATGAGGATGTCATTTAAATACACAAGAACATAAACATCAAGTAGGTCGAAAAAGATATTGTTCATGAAATGTTCAAAAGCTGTGGGAGTGTTGGTGAGGCTGAATAGCATGACCAACCATTCAAAGGAGCTGTAGTGTGCGGAAGGTGGTTTTCCATTTGTCACCTTCACGGAGATGAACAAGGTGATAAGCATGCCAGAGGTTGATCTTGGTGTAGATCTTGGCCTTGCATGGAGTATCCAATAAGTCAGAAATGCACGGAAGCGGATAACGATCCTTTTTGGTGATACGGTTGAGGCTGTGGAAGTTGATGCAAAGGTGGAGTGTTCCATCCTTTTTCTTGATGAAAAGGATGGGAGTGCTGTGCAGAGACAGAGAGGGACGGATGGAACCCATGTTGAGGTGTTCATCAACAAACTCATGGAGGGACTGAAGTTCACTCTGAGAGAGGGAATAGATCAGGCCCAAGGGTGGAACGGGGTTTTCTTCTAGTTTGATCTTCAGGTTGTAGGGGCAATGTTCTGCAGGAACATTGGCCTTGGCCTTGCTGAATATGCCAGAGAAGGAGTGATAGTCTTCCGGGACAGAAGACATATCCACAGGGGTGGAGGCAGAAGTGGAGCGAGCCTTCACGTAGGTGGGGTCAGAGAGTTGAAGCTGAAAAGTTTGTGATCCTTCTTGTTTCTGGGCACAGTGGAACATAGCTGCATTCACCAGAGCAATTCAGGGCACTTCAAGCTTAGGGGATGGAGGGCATATGTTAAGTTCACGGACGTTACCGGAACTTTGGAGGTCGGAGACTTCGGAAGCGTACGAGAGGGGTAGGGACTTGGCTTCAACTTATGGGTTGCGCCACCTACTATCGTTCGGTCCCTAATTTTGGAGGCCGGAGTATTGGGGGTAGTCCGAGGGGTTTGGACTCGGAGTTACTACTAATAGTATCTAACTATGGAGGTAGTGATGCGAAGAGACTGGAGGTTTGTAACGTGGAATTAAGTCGATATTCGAACTAAAGAACTGGATACAAGTTTGGAGGACTATTAATACCTCGTAAGATAATTGTATCCTAAGAACGTATAACAAGAAGGATATATAAGGGGCATATAACAAGTGGAGTTTGGAATAGGGTCAGAGGGTCAGATTGAGAGAGGTACAAGTATTCTACTTTGGGTCGTGAATGAGAATTATACTTTAAGAGGCAAACAACAAGAACTAAAACGGAACATAATAGTTACTTCGGAGTTCGGAGGTCCAAAGGCTCGGAGCTTCGGTGTTAGATCTCAGGGATCTAACAGCATACTGGAGGACCGGAGTGCAGAGGTGAGTCTATGGGGGGCTGGAAGGAGGTGGTAGCCATCCTTAGCAGAAAAGACGTTGGAAGAGATGGAGCAGATTCTAGGGTGCGGAACTTGATATGACCTGAAACCCAGTCAATCCACAGATTGTAGCAGGCAAGCCAATTATGTCCTAGCACAACAGAGCAGCTAGCGTCAAGCAGAGTAATGTAAAATGTAACTTGTTGGGTGTCCCCAGTAGCAAAATGAATGGACAGGTCCACTGCCTCGGATATTTCTGAGTTAGAGGAACCATCAAAAAGGCAGAGCAGAATAGACGGAATCTTGTAAGTACAGAGTTTATGTTTGAGTGTGAAGTTGGAATCGAGGAAGCAGTGAGTGGAACTGGAATCAACCAGGGCCTGGAAGGGCGGGCCATTAATGGTATCAGAGGTGAGTGGAATTGTGAGGGAGTTGGAAGCAGAAAGGGTGGACGTGTTGAGTTGAACCTCATTGTTCACACAAATGGGGTCAACACAGCCCTCAGCTCATGCGGAGGTCAGAGGACTGCTGACTATTTTTTTGGTTCGGGTGTGGTTTTCATCTCAGGTTTGTCTTCCATGGCTTTTGCAGCCTGTCCTTTGGACTCGTTTGTGGAAGAGTTGGATTTGGGGCATTTGCATGCCATGTGACCGGAGTTGCCACAGAAGAGGCAAATGTTGTTGTCCATGTGGCATTGCCATTCCTGGGTGGTCACTTTGCTATCCTTTCCTAACTTATCAGTGAGGTCAGGGGTGGTCTTGCGGGCATTGGTGTTTGAACCGAAAGCATTTGTATTACCATGCGGAGCAGGAGTGTTGTTCCAGTTTCTGGAAGTGGAACTGGAATTGTTGGAATTTGAAGTCTTTTTGTCCGAGTGCTGCGGTTTCTTGTTG
>QFFB01000483.1:0-10528 GCA_003316465.1 Ramaria cf. rubripermanens
GTAGTTATATTCTTAATATGTTAATCATAATTGTCAATAATTTTTAGCACCCCCAAATGTTCCAAGGGTGGTGGAATGTGCAAGTGATCCACATCCTGACCCGATCCACATCCTGACCGGTGATAGTATCCTTTTACCTATTAATTGCCATGTTACTTCATTAGAAGCACTCTACCCCAAAAATCCTAGGTAGTATCCCTGTTCACCTGATGTTCCAACATGAGCAGGGGAATATTTGCTCCACCCTGCCTGCATCTATCCACCCCTGCAACTGATTTATGCCTTACTTTTTATTCTGCTTTGAAGATATTTTTAGAATAGTTCCAGTATAAATACTACAATAGTTACTAGATGAAACTAGTGCCAAAATATCACCCAGAACTTTTATCTTACACAAATCCATATATTTACTTGTTAAATCCACCAAGAGAATATTTCCTAACCTCTACTTGCTATTTCTGGCAGCCTCAAAACATCATAGAAATCATCTAGTTATTACTACAGTTCTAGGCCCTCGAAACTGAACACTTTTCCACCCAAAATCGCCCAAACAATGAATATTTTTGTCTTCTGACATCACTGAGCTGAACTCCCAGTTTGTCCCTGAGGCTGAGTGTTACCCCACACCACGTGAACTCCCAGTTTGTCCCCGAGGCCAAGTGTTACCCCACACCACGTGAACTCCCAGTTTGTCCCCGAGGCCAAGTGTTACCCCACAGCACATGACCTCCTGTGTCATCGACATGCATGCCCCATCTGGTGCCGTGTTGACAATATAAGAAAACATCATCTTTATTAAAATATTATTCTATATTGATTTGATTATAAAACTTCGGGCATCATAACTCTGCACCACTAAAGCCTGAGTCACCTAAGCCACAGGGGTGCCAAAATACTGTACAGACAGGGCCCAAGTAGGTGTTTGGGAGCTGCTGGGAGAATGCCCTGTGACACTCTAGGGGCAAGAGGCCTGTTGCTGAAGTGATGACTGGTGCACTTGACCTTGGCTGGGGTGTGTATGCCTTGTATGCACTTTGCAGGACTTTGGCAGGGCATGGGAATGTTTGCATGGAGTGGAATGTAAGGTGTGAAGGCTTCGCAAGGAGTTTGCAAGGATTTCGCAAGCTGCACAGAGGTTCCCCTTACACTGACGCCACCTTGCACCGACAACTCTATAATGGACTCCCAGCTCAAATCAAGGACAAAGTCTCTTGAATGGGTAAACCTGATACCCTTGCTGCACTCCAAACTATGGTACAAACCACCAATGCCCGCTACTAGGAGTAACATTCTGAAATTACTTGGGAAGCTGCAACCACCAAGTCTAACAACCAACCCAACAAAGGGAAGGCCACTGCAGACCCAGCCCCAAATACTGACAAGAGGCCTTCAAACACTCCAAAGGCAGGAAACTCCAGTTATCAGTCTGGAGCCTCTGGATCCTCCGGACCACCATGGTGAACTCCGGACCTTGCCTTGAAGCTTGGTCGGGACAGTAAGTTGACAACTCAGGAACAACAATGATGTCTTGACAACAACTTGTGTCTGTTCTGTGGAAGAACCAGACACATGGCCAAGGAATGCTCTTGAGCATCTGCTGCCACTGTGAAGGCACATGCTGCCTCAACTACTAAGGCCACTGAGAAGATGACCTCTGATACCAAGTCCATGCTAGAGTCAAAAAATTCTTGAGCAGCCCTCTGAACTTCATGCTGAAGGAGGACTGCATTGTAACTTCTGGTGTGACCCCAGTAGTATGACTCAACGCATCTGCTCTTTTTAGTCTGAACTCCCTGATACTTCACTTAACCTCTGACCTCATTCTGAATACCCTGTTTTTGACCCTTGTTGACTCCAGCTCAGCACACAGTTTCCTCAAATCTGCATTCATCTCAGAACACAAACTCTGAGCATATGACATCACTCTGATCCCACTCTGACTCTTCAATGGTACGACCAACAACTGCCAAATATGGTCACTGGAGATCCACGAGGAACCGGATCATAACACCCAGTGTAACTGACGGGTTTCACTCCTAGACCCCATCCATCGCTGTGCCCCATGAAGGTTGTTTGACCCTGACTCCATGTCAGAATCCATGCTCTAACTCCACAGTTCTCTCACCCCTTTCAATCCATCCCCCCCTGCATTTGCTTTTTACTATAAGTACTTCGATTCCCCATGTATAATTCCCTAGTTCAATTATCATATGTCTACCTCATTATTTGAGTCCTCACTAGTAGAACAAACCTTAGTACAATGACCTCCTCCCTCATTGGTAGTTGTGCCTCACAGTGAGCTCAAACCTTTGATCTTATTCACTATGCCCCTTTGGGGGTCATTGCTGAGACCGCTATTCACAGCACTTCACAGGAGTGTTCAGATCAGTGAAAGGAACACCTGAACTGGGGTGACCTTTCCTTGAGAATGTGCATGATTCATCATGTACTACTCTTGGGTTATTCACTATGACTGTAGGCCCATGTCAGAATTACACTGATGTTCTATTTTTCCCCTAAATTCCAATCTTAACATCAGCCACACCTCCATTGTAATATGTCACACTTACCCATTTTATTGTTAGTACATTCTACCATGCCCATATCACGTGACCCCTCGGTCACCCTCTCCCTGATCCCCATACCCTCACACTAGTATATAAGTTTATTCTCCACATGTATGCTACTCAGTTCTGATATTAACAAAGTATTCCCCCTAAGCCTACACTCTACCTCATGAACAGCCCTTGGGCCACTGGTCCAAAATACAGGGACAGACAGCCACATGGGTGCAACATTAATAAGTTGAAAGCCAAGTCCCTCTGCCCTGGCCTTGCTCAGTCTTTGGCTGAGTATCTTGGTACCACCCATCAGTATGCACCTTAACAACAACGTCATCCATCAAGCTGTCAACCTTCTGATCCATTTTCCTTCCAGGGAACAACACTCTGTGATGTTCTACATCACTTTGTTGTATTCCAGCTGTTCTGCAGTAATAGGACACAACTGGCTCACCCGCTTCAATCTGTTGATTGACTGGGCTTTGGGCAGTATCTTGTTCCATGCTCTGTTGCAGGCTGAATCTTTGGTACCTACAGAGACAGTAGCTTAGGCTCCAATCTCATCTGAAACTCTGACCCCACTTGTTGCTCTGAAGATTGCTATGATTGATGCAGCAGCATTTGCCTGTGTATCCAGAATGGAAGACACACAAACATTCCACCTCCTTGTCTCTAGACCGGGCAAGCTCAACTCAGACAGAACTCCGGTTGATACGAGCAGTGTCCCAGAAGAGTACCATGAATACACAGATGTCTTCAGCAAGACCAAGGCCAACAAACTTGCATCCCACCAGCCTTACAATCTCAAGATTGAACTGGAAGAAGGAATAACCTCACCATTCAGTCCGATCTATTCCCTCTCCCAAAAAGAACTTGAGACCCTCCAAGAATTCCTGGAAGAACATCTGACCCAGTATTTCATCTGCCCCACTCAGTCCCTGTACAGTGCTCCAGTGGTCTTCGCCAAGAAAAAGGATGGGTCACTCCACCTATGCATCAACTTCTGAGGCCTCAACCAAATCATCAAGAAAGACCAATACCCCTTGCTCCACATCTCCGATCTTTTAGATACACCATGCAAGGCCTGTATCCATACTAAGATCAACCTCCAACATGCCTATCACCTTGTCCAAATCCACAAAGGTGACAAATGGAAAACTGCATTCCAAACTTGATATGGATCCTTCAAATGGTATGTTATGCCCTTCAGACTTACCCATGGACCCACTGCTTTCCAATGATTTATGAATGACATCTTTGCCAACATGTTGGATGTATGCATCCTAGTATACCTTTCCAATGACCCAGAGCAGCACTGGAAGCATGTCTGAGAGGTACGCCAAAGGCTCTGACAACACAACTTGTACACCTGAGCTGACAGGTGCCTTTTCCATGTGGACACTGTTGAGTACCTCAGATACATTATGTCTCCCAATGGACTCACGATGAACACCACAAAGGTGCAAGTTATCCAAGATTGGCCTGAACCGAGAAAGGTCAAGGACATCCAGTCCTTCCTTAGATTTGCCAATTTCCATTGAGATATACGGGAAAGGAGATGGAGAACAATGCGCTACACATGAGAAACAAAACATTAGCAAGGAGGACACTGTTAACTCCAAGCTAAATGACTGGACTCCTTCTTGGGAGTGAATGGGCTTTTTACCAATGATTTATTGTAACTATGAAAATAGCTATTTATACATAAACAATATAAGGGTAGAATACTGATGGAAGGTCATGGAACACCAGAATAGAAGGCCGGCATATCCCTAGTAATGGCAAGTCATGGAAGTGTCATGGGCATGTGATGATAGACAAAATATTAGCTAGATGACCAGGAAAAATGTTAGAAATCATAAGAAAAATACTACTTCATCCAGACTTTATAACACACCCCTTCAAACCTGATGAACTCCGAACTGATGAGGATTTAAGGTTTGCACAAGTAAAGTCAAAGGACCAAGTGCAAAAAGTGTATTGGCGATGTTGAAGTCAGATGATGTCGTAAGGATAGGAATATATGAGGAATATGGTGAATATGGAAGGACGAAGGCCAGCGTGCAAGTCAGAGCAAGGGGAAGTGAAAGTGGCAGCAGTGGCAGCATGCATGGGAGTGAGTCATTGATGTGTGTAGATAGACTGGGGTGTGGAATGGTACATTGGGCATGATGTTCACTAATACGGGGTGTGATCACACATTCCTCGTAATGGAAAAACCATGGCAGTGGCACAGGAGGCACTGGAAGTCAAGTGGCGGCTGGGCCTTCAAGAAAACACAAAAGAATTGCCAGCAGTGATGTAAGAAGCATGGGGCGATGACCTGGAGGTCAGTATGGCCTCCAGGGAGCATGTGCGACAAGATAAGAAGGTACAGGAGGTGGTGGTGATACTGCATAGGCAAGGGAGCAGCGGTGACAAGTGCTGTCAAGCTTGGGGAAAAGGCTGGGGTGAGTGGTGATGTGTGAGCTATGTAGAGAGGCTGTAGTCATGTACTGTGGAGCTGCAGGGAAGGTCCTGGACTCTGGTGGATGTCTGGGAAATGATGCATGTGCGTCAACAAAAATAAATGTGTGGAAAAGGTGGTGGTGATGGCATGAATTTAAGCTCTGGGGTCACCACATACAGTGATGGTGATGCTGACAGTATGGGTGATGTCATTATGTGATAGGAAGCTGTGGTGATGCAAGTATGAGGCGGTTGTGTGCAAAAATGGCGGCAGTGGTGCAGAATATATGGAAATGGGTATGAACAGGGCAGTGACAGCTTAGGGACTGTGGAAAAAGGTCCTGGAGGCCAGTGGAAAGGTCCAGAGGCCTCGAGAGTCAAGTAGGAAGGCACAAATGAGCAATGAGTCTGATAGTGGCTGCATATGTAAAATATATGAAAATATCACCGGCAATGATGCAAAATGTACGGAACAGGGTCCTGGAGGTTGGAGGGGGCTCTAGGGACCATGGATGGTGGGTAGAATGACCCAGGAAGCACAATGGGTCAAGAGGTGGCTGCATGTGCAAAATAATTGAAAAATAATTGAAAAAAATTGCCAGCTGCAATGTAGAGCGCACAGATCAAGTGCCTGGAGCTCAGTGTGGCCTCTAGGGGTTGTAAGGGTCATGTCTGAGGGTGCGAGAGGGGGAATAGAGTGAGTAGGGGCCATGGGTGTGAATGGATGTAGTTGCGTGCCCAGCACGGCTTACAGGGCCTCCAGAGGGGTTTGGGGACCTCCTGAGAGTCCCCAAGGGTGGATGCAGGGTACCTTGAGCCTGCAGAAGAGTTGTCGCTAGTCTAAAATAAGTTGGGCAGTGGATGTGTGAGTCTGGTGTCAATGATGATGTGGACGGCAAGCATGACAAGTGTGTGACGTGACACGTAATGTGTGATGTTGGCAATGTTGAGGATGTGCAAGGATGCTGGGTAACACACCCCTTCAAGCCCTGTGTGTCCAAGGTTCGAGGACATAGAGGGCTTGCACATACATGGTTCACCAGCAATGTCCAGTGTAAGAATTGATATGGTGTGATGACACCCCTTGAAGTGTGGCTGCTCTAAGGTAGTGAAGAGGCCGCGGTATTTGCTCAACAGGTAAAGGGGATGTCACAAAGCTCAAGATGATGAGCTGGTTTGGTGTGGTAGGCAACAAGGAATGAGTTGTCGAAACTTGATAGACAATGAGTGTGGGATCATTAGACAGTACATACGTGTGGAACGTAGTATGCGTGGTGTAACAGCATAGTTAGATCTACAGTAGCTCCTTCAGAGAGACTGAGACTCTTAATCTTTTATAATAAAATCAATATAAAGTAATATTTTAATAAAACAGATGTTTTGTTATGCCTTGTTAACACAGCACCAGATGGGGGGTGGGGGGGGGTTAATGACGTAGGAGGTCACATGGTGTGGGGTAACGCTTGGCCTCGGGGACAAACCAGGAGCTTGGCTCAGTGATGTTAGATAATGAAAATATACATCCCTCAGGCAATTCTGGGTGTGAAGGTGTTCAGTTTTGAGGGGATAGAACTGTAATAATGACTAGACAATTTCTATGATGCTTTGGAGCTGCCAGAAATAGCAAGTAGAGATCAGGAAATATTTTTTCAGTGATTTTAACAAGTAAATATATGGATTTGTGCAAGATAAAAGTTCTGGGTAATATTTTGTCATGGGTTTTATCTAGGAACTATTGGATTATTTATACTAGAACTATTCTAAAATATCTTTGAAGGGACATGACAGATGAGGTGGAAATGAATTACAGGGATGGATGTAGTCAGGGTGGACCAAATATTCCCCTGCTCATGTTGAAACATCAGATGGATAGGGATATTACCTAGGATGTCAGGAATGGAGTCCTTCTAATTAATGGCAATGACAATTGATAAGTAAAAAGATAAGGGAAAATAAAACAAAATAAGCTTGTGAAAAACCTCTAATACCAATTATTATTTTCTGGACCTGTTTCATAAGTGTTCAGTTGAGTTGAGTGAGTGTATGTGATACATCACTCCTTCTAATTTCCATGGGTTCTGAAGTCTCCATACAGCAATCTCCATGCTGTAACCATATATTTTGTCATACCTGTTCCATGAAAACGCAAAGCCAAGCAGAAGGTTTGGTGCTTATGTAAGTGAGCCAATCTAGTGGTCATGCAGTGTAATGACATATGCGATCTGATCCACAATCTGGTCTCAATCTGGTGATATAGTGGGCATTAAAGGGCCGGTGAACAGTCCAACATTTTCTAAAATGTTATAGACTTTTATCCTGTAGATAAAATCCAAATAATTCGTCCAAGTTCTGCATTAGTTTTCTAGGACTAGGAGTGAAATGATAGAAATGTTTTTATAATGATTTTTGTATTTTCTTTATCACAACAATTTCTATAGGTGTTTCATTTTCAACTATTCTGACCTAGTAATTCCACTGACATGTCTCACCTGGAAAGGTGCTTGTGGGTCTTCTCTGAAGAAGGCCAAGAATCATTTAATGCACTCAAGAAGGCTTTCACCACCACTCCAATCCTTCAGCATTGGATACCCAAAGCTCCTCTCATCCTCAAAACCAATGCCTCTGACTACACTCTCGCTGCCATCCTATCAATCAATAACGTCTCCAGATGACAATGAAGTACATCCGATCGTGTTCCACCCTTGGACCTTTTCCTCTGCAGAACAAAACTACAATGTCCATGATAAGGAGCTAATGGCAATCTTCGAAGTGTTTAAAGTCTGGCAACACTACCTCGAAGGATCTCCAAATCCAATTGACGTTGTTACTGATCACAAGAACCTGGAATACTTTTCTATGACAAAGCTCCTCACATGACAACAAGTCCGATGGTCCAAATACCTGTCTCAATTTAACATGGTTATATGCTTCTGCCCCAGATGTCTTGGAACCAAACCTGATGCTTTAACTAGACAATGGGACATCTACCTTAAAGAGAGGGAAAGCAATTATGCAGCCATCAATCCACACAACCTCTGACCAGTATTCACCTCTGAACAAATTATCTCGTCACTCCAAGCTATGTCACTCTGTGCCCCTGTACTCTGTGCAGCCATCACTATGGATATTGACCAACTCCACTCTGATATTGAAACCTCCGTCAACTCCAATCTGACCTTAGCAGACCACCTAAGTAACCTGTTATGAATGAAAATAAAAGATATAAATAAATCACCTATTAACGATGCCGCTGATGATTCCCGGTGTTCTAACACCAGGATATTATCTACAGATGTTCTCATTATATCCTATATCAACCCCTATCCCTCACCCGTCACTGAAACTGAACTTATGCAGGACCGAGCCAGTGACACCATATCCATCACAAAAATATCAATGTGATTGTCAATGTTAATGTACATATACATTGCAGCAGCACCTCTATCCCGACACGTGGGACCATCACGTGCCAAATGTACCTGCGATGACACCAGAGATCAGGTCCAATGCCGATCAATCTACCCCACACACACATACTTCACGTAGACGCCTCACATCCAATTATAGATGCATGTCATCTTGAGATGTTTCTACATCGCCGTCGCTGCATGTGGGACGAGTAACAAATGTCTTTCTTCTATGTCAGTCTCAGTTTATACTTTACATTCACTACCCCCTATGTCACGCCCCCCCAGCCCATATAATTAGTCTTTTGTTCGTTACTTACTGCGTTTCCATCCCTGCCATCATATTACATAAGCAACCCGAGAAATGTTCGTTACGCCAGTCAGAAGTAGTTAAATAGTTCAATTCATGTACAATTATTCTAGTAGTAATAACACTCACCTCATAACAAGTTCGAAGTTCTTAGTTAAAGTAGTAGTCAAGATAAAACTAGCATATACTGCAGTTTACTTGAAGTTCTCTCTCATATCAAACCTCTGCTTGATTCAGCTTCACTTGAAGCTTGAATTATATTCTCCTATTGTATAAAAACAAACCCCAAATCACAACATAACCCAATAGGATGATGGACCCTCAGCCTTGAAGGACATCTCCTACTAAACAACCAGATCTACATACTGGACAGCAATGATCTCTGACTATGAGTACTACAGTACAAGCACGATCATCCAGTCTCCAGACACTTCGGACAGAACCAAACTTTGGAGCTGGTCCAACAAGACTATGTCTGGCCTGAACTCCAAACTTCCGTTAAGTCCTATGTTAAGTCCTGCACTACATGTATGCACTCAAAGTCACAGAGACATTGTCCATATGGCTTGTTAAAGTAACTTCCCATTCTGGAATGACCTTGGAACTCTATCTCCATGGATTTCATTGAGAAGCTTCCTCCTTCCTCCAGATATGACACCATCCTTGTTATTGTTGACCAACTCTCCAAACAGTCAATCTTCATTCCAACCTTCAATATGATCACTACTCCAATTCTGGCTAAGCTGTTCATCCTCCACATCTTCTCCAAGCATGGAGTTCCCTTGCATGTGACCTCTGACTGAGGCTCAGAGTTCATGTCCTCCTTTTTCCGATCACTCAGAAAGGCTCTTGACATGAAGCTCCACTTCACATCAGGATACCACCCTAAAGGCAATGGAGAGACTGAACATATGAATCAATCCCTCGAACAGTACCTCCAAATCTACTGCAATTACCAGCAAGACAACTGGTCTGATCTCCTTCCAATCGCTGAATTTGCGTACAACAACTCCCCAAATGCCACCACTGGCATATCACCTTTCTTTGCCAACAAGGGTTACCACCCGAACATCTCCGTACATCTGGAACGAGACCTCGCTTCCACCAAGGCAAGAGACTTCGCTGTAGACCTTGACAAGCTACACCAACTCCTTCGAACTACCATCTCCAGAGCACAGAAACGGTACTCCACCTCCGCAGACCGATGCCGAACATTACCTCTGAACTTTCAAGTAGGAGACAAGGTCTTCGTTCGGTCAGACCACATCCGAACTACAAGGCCATTGAAGAAGCTTTCAGAGAAGTTCTTAGGTCCCTTTGAGATCATATCTCAAGTTGGATCCGTGTCCTTTACACTCCAGCTCCCGGACTGCATACAATCCATCCACCCTGTGTTCCATGTCTCAATGCTTGAAGCAACAACTCCGAATGAGTTCCCAAACCAATCTCTGACACCAGACCCTCCAATCATCATCAACAGAGAATCTGAGTACAAGATCTCCGAATTACTGGACTCCAGGATAGACAAGGGACACAAGTGCAAATTACTGTACTTTATCAGATGGGCTGGATATGAAGGCACAGATGAAAAGACTTCATGGCTCCTGGCCTCCAAGCTTAGACATGCTTCAGAAGTCACTTTGGACTTTCACCAAGTGTACCCTCTTAAGCCCTGACCTTTTGTTAAGTTCACGGACGTTACCTGGAACTTTGGAGGTCGGAGACTCGGAGGTCGGACTTCGAAGGTATGCGAGGGGGGTAGGGACTTGGCTTCAACTTATGGGTTGCGCCACCCACTATCG
>QFFB01000487.1:0-13639 GCA_003316465.1 Ramaria cf. rubripermanens
AGAAGAACAGGTTTCACGACTTGTTCTCCATACCAGTCACCCACAGTAGTAGTCTCTTTTCCCATGAACGACTGCATTATAGACTGTCCGGGTATAAGGACCATGGTGTGCAGGCTAATAGGTATTATTCCTGTTAGTGCATCTTTATTGCACGAGTCATAGACACGCTATGACATCACAAATATGGACAGATGGGTAACGCATGTGATTACCCCACACACACATCACCGATAATCGATCAGCCTGGTTACATGGTGAGCAGGCGCCTGAACCACCGGGATAATAATAGAACGAAAAAGATATTGCAATTATAGAGGATTGTATGAGGGTAATATTGACACAGGTTTTGAAACCAAGGAACACATCAAACACCCCCAATGAATTGGATCACATATGGAATACGAGAAGAAGGGGCAGCTTTCACATTATTATGTCAAAGAGACAGACATTTTTCTCAATTATCTTTTTTCACTTGTCATCGAAAATTATAATTCCAATTCCCCCATTCACTATTTTCTTCCCCCTGACGACTGATTATTTTCCAGATTTTTTCTACTATCCAAAACAAAAATCTGGCACTATTTGCTCCACAGATAGTACTATCTTTTCATCCCCTTAGTTACCAATTTTCTAGATCTCCGTCTCTATTGTTAGCATTCCCAAAATCACCCATACACCTTTTTCATATAAGTATCATGATACTCCTGTATGTTATTCTTCAGCCAGAATTATATCCCTCTTGATACACTTAGAAAAATTCAGGGCATTCAGACTTGCCTTTCAAAAATCCCCTACTATTTTCTTTAACGAATTCTTACAATCTACAAGCTAGCTACATCTGATTATCTATCTACTCTATCAACTCATTGCCACACATCGAACTCTTTTTTGTTCGGCTGATGATCCATCTTAGTGCCGAAGGAACCCCTGAGCCGAATCCTTGGAACATCATCAAATATCACCCCCCGATCCCTGCATTATGTCACCTTCGGTTAATCAACGCATGTGCTACATCCTGCACCGCATCCGTGAGGGAATAAAAACAACTTTGAGCTATTTTTCTTTATCAAAAAAATATAGAAATATATATTAAAAATAATGAGGGCAATGTTGGGGAGTCAAAGGTCTGAAGGCGAATAGAGTTTGAAGCTGCATTGTTGATGGACAGCATGGGGATAACAATGAACTGATAATTGATGGGGTATGGCTGAGTCATCTGGCTGGGCTGAACTGAGATGATGGAATAAGCTGAGATGAAATAGACGCATGTGGAGCTTGGAGTTTTTAAAGACTCCTCAGAGTTTGAAGCTTTTAGATGCATTTTGTTTGATTTTCCTTCAGCAAACATCACAATTATAAGTTAAATAATTGCATATATGTTTCCCCTAAATGTACAGTGGATACAAATTATGTTGGCCATTCACCTCCTGTCTCCAAGTATATACAGTACGAGTTCCGCTCTTTGGAACATTTGTCTTCACTTGATTAGATAATCTGTCATCGAAAATATTCATCTCAACCCACTGTGATTGCTTATATAGCTAGTTTTTACACTGTCAAAAGTAGTAGTAATAACACTCACCCCATACAATTAGTTCAAAGTTTTCTGTTAAAGTAGTTACTGAGATATATTGCATATATTATGATTATCTTAAATATCCTCTCTTATATCAAATCTCTGTTTGATTCAGCTTCACTTGAAGCTTGAATTATATATATTTATCATATAAACAAACCCCATATATCACAAGACATACCTAACAAACCCTCCCATGTTGATCCGTTTCAACCTTCATCATAGAACTCCTCAAGACCATATATGACTATTCCCCCCTTGTGTTCTATCATGGGAGTGGATCAAGGAGAAATTTAGGAGCTATTTCTGTTACTGATTCATCACCCTCTTTATCATGACTCAATTGTGCCAACTAATACCCTGACTCATCTCAGAGATGGTGGACAATTTGTATGACTATGATTGGTGGATATTTATAGTGTTCTTGTCATGACTTACTTTGTTCCTGAATGACTCACCTCATTTCTATTTTAGTTAGTCTTTTCTTGTTATGACTCATTCTATTTTTGGATCTTTTATTACTCATTCACCATACTTTACCCCTATCTGACACATTCTTACTTACTTTCACTGTTGTAATTCCTCCTTTGTTTCCCTTTTTGTACCTTGTGTTCTCACCATGACTCATTCTGACTCAGACTGCTTGCTCATCATATGACTCAACCCATCACAGTGCATGACATCATTGTAGCTTGGGGATGTGTATATAAGGGCTCAGTTTTTCTGTACAAAATCAAGTCAAGTTCAGTTCTCAAGTCAATCTCTTTTAAGTCTTATATTCAAGTCCAAGTCAAGTCCCAAGTTTAAGGCACCAAGTTGAAGCTTTGTCACAGGACATAGCCACACATATGTCACAAGTCACAAGTCACAAGTTCTATGTCATATGTCACACAAAACCAGGTCACCATCACAAGAAGTCACCTGCATTACATCCTAGAGGAACAGGTTGTATGACTTGTTCTCTGCACCAGTCAACCCACAGTAGTAGTTGTTATTCTTTTAATCTGAAAAGCAAAGCAAGGTTGAAGTGTCGGGTGTGTTATAGTAATAGGGGAAAAGGGCCGAAAGGTAAGAAGACTTGATGAAATAACCCAAGCCTATAACTCAAAGCTGGGAACTCACGATGATAGATAGACTCAAAGGTTTTAGTTAAACTCAAAAGCAAAGTGGGTGTCAGAAGGTAAAAGTTCATCCTATTGTTAAAGTATATGCTTCGTACTCATATACTAGAAGGTAGAATAGGAGTTATAGGAGAAAGGTAATAAAGCATGTGATAATTGAGCCCCTGGCTCTCTAAGGTGAAGGAATGGTCTAAGTCCGCTGCACACACGGACTCAGAGGTAGAATGAAAATCTGATCAGTGTAAGTGATAAAGAAATCAAAAGCTACACTCAAAGAGTGCCTCGACTCGATGTACTATGCATATATGTGCCTCAAATTGAAAGTACATGCCATTGCACACCTCAACTCATGTCTGGCATTGTCTTCATCAGCTTGTTGCTATGCATAAAAGTGCCTCAGATAGATGGATAAAGGAAAGTGATTTGAGTAGAATGTCCAAGATGAAGGGGATGATGTCCGTGATAGAAGTCTGAATGAAAGATAATGGATAAAGCAAAAGAATGAAGGGAACAAAGATAAAATTGTAGGTAGATAGTCCATGGAAATAATAGAAAAGAAAATTGAAAATGGTCCTTGAAATTACACTTTATAACAGTAGTCTCTTTGCCACATTAATGACTGCATTATAGACTGTTCATGTAGAAGGACCATTGCATGCAGGCTAATAGGTATTATTCCTGTTAGTGCATCTTTATTGTGTTCACAGAAACACCTAGGCACACAGCTCAAGAACCACACTCTCCCAAAGATACCCCCTATACCTTTCTTTCCACTCACATCTGTATAGATGTGCAGGGTTTCATAACAAGGTGAAATGAGATGGATGCCATTCCACTGGAAAGCATAAATGTGCCACGAATGGATTTCAGCACACATGTAAGCAGGTATGTGGTGGGAAACATGGTGAGACTTGAAAGAGGTAGAGAAGCTGATGAGTCTGCATAGAAATGCACAGGAATGAGGGATGACTTGGGAGCAGAATTGTAAGAATCCAACTAGGTGTTGCAAGTCACACAAAGAGCAACAATGACAGGAGAGCCATTCAAGGAGGAGGTCTTGCAAGTAGCAAAGCTTCTCATCAGGCAGGTGGCCTTCTATTGCTATAGAGTTTAAGTCCAGCCCTAAAAATTCCATGTGAGTGGATGGGTGGACAGTCTTTTCATCCTGGAAAGAGAGGCTGAGCTGGTGGCCCAGGGCTTGTATCCAGTCTATTGCCTGGTTAGTAAGAGGAAATGGGGTAGAAGGTGTGAAAATTGGCAGGAAGCCATCCAGATAATGTTTCAGGTTACCAGGCATGTGCCATTGAATGATCCAGTGAAGGGCCTCTGCAAAGAGATTAAAGATGTAAGGGGCAGACTTAAGACTGAATGTCAAGACTATGGTGTGATAGAAGAGGCCTTGCCATTCAAAGCTGAGAAGTTGCCAGTCAACAGGCCAAACTGGAATATGGTGGAAGGCCTCCTTTAAATCAAATTTTGCTAAGAGAGTATGTTTGCCAAAGGCAGTGATAGCTTGGTTGAAGGCTTTGTATTGGATATGTCCCTCAGCATCAGGAATACCACTATTCACAGAGAGGCCATCTGACCATGACAAGTGATGAATAAGCCACCATTTCAGGGGCTTACAAGGACATATAACAGTGCCAAGAGGGGAACAATGAAAGTTTGGATAGGGAGGAGCTGAGAATGGGCGGAAGGCATGGCCACTGCTGAGAAGTGTGTCAACTGCTTTGGAGATGGAATCTAGGAATTCCAAGGCACTCTTCAAATTATGGCAAGGTTGATCACAATGAGCACTAGAAAGGCTGAGGTTGGCACTGGATTCTATTATGTGTGTCATGACTGCTGTTTTTCAGATCTTGAGTTCAGCAAATTATGTTGATCCCACCTGCATTCTTCCATCATGCTAATATTGGCAAGACCTCCGCAGCCTATCCCACTCCTATTCACTGGTTGCCAAACATTATCTTCACCATTGTGCCACTATATATTGCCCTTGTTTCACATCATTCACATCCACCCTGCAGGGTGCAGGGCCACTGAGTGCAAGCAGAGGCCTGGTCTAGCCAACAGGTTTCACTCATAGATCACATCAGCTGCCTTACTCTATGAAGGTGTTGTTCAACCCTTACTCTGTGTCCTAGCATATGCTACCATTCTGCAGTGTTCTAACCCCTCTCTATTCGTCCCCCCCTGCATTTGCTTTTACTATAAGTACTTCTATTCTGCCTGTATAATTCTCCAGTTCAATTATCATACATCTATCTTGTTATTTGACCTCTTACTTGTAGAAAAAACTCTAGTAAACTATTCATTGCAAACATCAGTAGTTTTACCTATTGGTGAGCTTGAACCTTGGATCTTATTCGCTACACTCCCTTTGGGGCATCACTGAGACCACTATTTACAATACTTTGCAGGAGTGTTCAGATCAGTGAAAGGAACACCTGAACTGTGGTGGCCTTTCCTTGAGAATGTGCGCTGTTCATTGCATACTCCTCTTGGGTGATTTGCTACAACTGTAGGCCCATGTCAGAAACACACTGATGTTACATCTTTACCCCAAAATACAGTCTTGACAATATGCAGTAGTGAATTAACAAAAGAATGGTCAGGGTAGTCCTTAAGATAAAAATCCCATGCATATTTTACTAAGGGCATGTAACATGAGGAAGGCCCTCAGTAGAGGAAAGCATGGCATTGCAGTGAGGGTTAGTGTTTGGATGGGGTGGCAGTGAAGGGCTTGGGGGAAAGTGCTCAGAGTAGAGCAGTGCATCAGAGAGGACCATGGGGTCTGGGAAGGCATTGTGAGAAGTGGAAATAAACAGAGATGTAGACCTGGGTAAGGTGTCCTGTGGGTGAGGGTAAGGGGTGGACAAAGATGACATCTGCAGAGGTCTTGAAAGGTGTTTCAAGTGCCAGTAAGGGAAGTCATTTTAGACTCTATGCTATAAGTGAGTCATCCGAGTCTCCTACGACATTGAAACTCTCACCCCTCTTGGCCGCTTATATCCACCCAAACCATCTGGTCGCAGGAGCGGGTACTAATGAAAGTTGAATTCCAGTGATTGGTGACATAAATTTATTCATTTTTTCTAAAAAATAGCGCGAGATTTATGTCCAATCCTCTCGCGGTCTGCTTTCGTAACACAACTGCTATCCCTGTCCTCGGTGAAAATGCAACTTCCGCTACACATTCAGGTAGATATTTTAAAAAACACGTGCTGTCTTCGTCAATGCCATCTTTGCGCTAAGTCTACGCCATTCTAGGCAATCAGTTTAGGCAATCAACATCATTGATAACATGTCTTTAGCTTGACGTTCCTTGCAGGGAAAACGAAGCAGTGGATCAAGATCAGAAGACTGAGTCAGACTTTCCGGCGGTGCAGCATTTACTGGACCTGTCCCAATCTTGCTCCAGCTGGTATAGATGGACCTTCTCTCGATGGATTCGAATACGTCCCTCACATTTAGCTCAACTATCAATATCAACCCCTTGAATCGGGTGAGTTCCCAGTTGCCATAAACAAGTCATTCATAAAATCCACATATACTAGTATACAGTGTTTTGATAATGCGCCCAATACAGGTTATTTTTCGTATACTAGTTAATTAACTCTATGATGTCACCCAGTGGCTGCGGTAACAATGTTGGTACGATACACATCAGCCTACGGCCGCCTGAAGTTACTATTGCTTCGCAAGACACCCTCGCCCAAGCTTTACGACCACATCTTGACGCTGAATGTAGAAGCCTACGTCGTTTAGCCAGCGCAATGGCGTCTCAACATGCTTTATTTTATAACGGTATGTGCGGGTTTTGTGGACAGTGGGCTACTCATCTTTGGCGAATGTTTGCTCTTTTCCTTAGATAACTATCGTTCTTGAGACTCCTTTGGAGAGATACCGGAGGCATAGCCTCTTCGCCTCTCCTGTGTTTACAGGTGTGTAAACTAGAGTTTGTGAGTGCTGTTGAAACCACTATATCGGTCAATGATGTCTTTTGATGGTGGTTTTAGTGCTGCTGGTAGGCGCGTGGCTGTAGCAGATAGTTCGTCCTACTATAGCACTTCGACAGAGCCTCGGTCAATCCCTCCGCGCTCTCTTTCTTCTCCCTTTCCTCCTCCCCTCCCCCTCTTTCCGCCTCCAGTTCTCATTCGATGCGCGAAATTGCCGGTGTGCCGCCTGTTGTAGCTATGTTGTTGTGTTAACATTGCAGACAATAATATCGAGTTCATGTCGTCGCCGCGCTGCTTCCCCTCATCCAGCAGGGGCACGTCTCACGGTCTACCGCAAACCCGTAGTTGGAGAATACAAGCTCGAAGCGCTCACAGAAGCTTGTCTCGCTCTCCGCAGGACTTTTTTTGGGACTAGATTGTAGGGGAAATGGGCATTCAAGTTCCGTGGGTGTATCCCTTGACTTCTTTGGAAGTGCTCCCCTTCACTCAACAAAATCGTACACCGTCCCTTCCTGTCCTGGGTCTGGAACAATAACTACGCAGTCAGTCGTTATAGCCATACTCCTAATATCTAGCCGTGACACATCTCTTCCGAGGCGTAGCAAAGACTGGACGAAGGCAAACGGCATGGGATCCCGATGTTCCGCTGGAGCTTCATCGTATTCTAACGGCTGGCTACCTTCAACGCCTACGGTTTGTTCCTCTATGTCACGCTTCCACAAATTTCGGAGGTGATCAAGCCATGCGGACGGTGGATCGAGTTTTGAGTATTCCATGTCTTGAAATCCACCGCCGACGCCTTCTTCTAGACACTGAAAGCGGCGAGTTACGACCCTGACGCGTGCGTCGAATTCGGATAGTCGAGCATGGAGACTGTCTCGTTCGTGAGGGTCTTTTGCAACCAAGGCTGCGGTTCGTTTTTGGTCAAAGTCGAGAACGTAGAACTCGCCTCGGCGGTATGTGATGACACGGTTTCCGCAGAAACCGGGAAAACCAAGGTTACTTGCAAGTGCATGATCTAGTATTCGGGCATCATTGGACAAGCGCCATACCATATGAATACCATCGGGTGAACGCGAGCCTACGGAGTTCTACAAGGTGTGGTTCGAATCGTCATCAAGTGCGAAAGAGAGATGATTCTTTTCAACTGGTACGCACTGAAATATTACCGCTGAGAAGGCCGCGTTTAAACACAGTAATCCTGTCGTGCTGGTGTATAAGTATGTCGCTGGCTTCCGTTGACCCTGGCTGTGCAATAGCCCGCCCAATTATCTCACGCTCTACCGAGCTGCTACCAGGAGAGAACATTTGAGACACAGGCTCATCGGCATGAGCTGAGAAGCAAGCGAGAACAGCTTGCTGAGGGTCATCGACCAGTCCTGCCAAGGCCACCTTGTCATGGCTTAGAAACATGTAGTTTGTAGAATGCTAGTACGTGACCCGTCTGAGGCTGTCTGAGCTATCAGATAATTTTTCTTCTTACAAGGAGAGGTGCCTTGGGGTTTTGAGCTATCTTAATTCTTCTCAAAGTGCCCGAGAGAGTGTCCCACTCTATGATTTCGTCCGCTAAGAGAATTGAGCTGGAGTCGGTTTCGCTATCTAAGGTACCTTCCCCATCAAGTCGAAGGTGATAATTCGTATTGTCTTCCAAATTCCACATGTTTTGAGGAAGTGAGCCTCCCGAGGCGATACACATAGATATTGCTGTCCCGAAGCCTCGAAGCTCTCCGTATGCGGCCGCAACCTCACTTGTACACTCGCGCAGTATGGACCCGTCCAGCAAATGCAACCTGAACCTTAGTCCACGAATACTTTACCAATCATGTGTCATCAACAATTCAGTGGATATAGAATCAAACCCACTGGCTGAGCCACTGTGCAGATGCAAAGCCATCTCCTACGAGAACGACCCCGTGGGCGGCGAAGTCGAGCTCAGCGACGCGGTTGATTACAATAGATGACGACCACTTGTTCTGTCGCGTGTCGGCGACATAAACAGTGGTTCTGTGGTCGTTGTTCGTTGTGAATGCAAACCAGTATAGAATTATGCCGTTCAGGACGGATGTTCCTTCGCGAATCCAAGCCCATGAATCCAACGTTGCATCGCCTGAAGGCCATATGAGAGAGCGAGTGCGCAGAGGCTTTCCAGCTAGCCAGTTCATCTCAACGAGCGAAGATCCCCGACTCCGACTAAAAGGAGGGGAGGGTTCTGCGTCTTGGATATGCATGTGCTTTTACGGATTATGATTCGTAGTCAGCTTTTTGGGCGCATCATAATCCTAATTGTTTTTTCCCATCCTGCCTGTCCCTGCGTGCCCGACCGTGCTTTAAATACTCGCGTTCCATCTGCGGTCCTTCGTGAGTGGCCCTCCTTTTCATGTCTCGTTGATTCCTTGCATACGTTTTCTCTTTTTTGGTGTTGCTGTTCTCACTTATTTGCTGACGGTCGTACTCCGGCTTTTAGGGGCATCATCTTGTGTTTTTTTTTTGTGCCGTGTCGTATTGTTTGCTGCTTCCTTCCTTCTTGGCCATGTCCTCGTCCTCGTCTCTGTTTTCCTCTCCACCTTCCCCTGCTCTGTCCCTTCCTTTTCCCGCTCCCCTTTCCGTGTCTGACAATGTTCTGCGCCCTCCTTTACTCCCCTATTCGCGCGTGTTGTTGATTTCTCTCGCGGCGAGGCTAGGTCTTATGTGGTGTGGAGGCCTCCGTTGAAGCAGAGTCCTAGTGTGCCTCACATATGCAATCGCTAACGTAATGATAACTCAACTTATTTAAGATTGAAATGTGTCACATGTTGCATAAGTGAGCAGTGGATTACAGCAAGGAAATATGTTTGACATGCTCTTTTATGACTGACTGTACTGGACAAAATAAATCATTTTTCCAAAATCACAAACAAATCATGCATGATTTGTTAAAATCCTTATATATCACTGATTATCTCACATGATCTTCTGTGATACTCAACGATCTGTCATGATATAGAGTGATCCTGCTCTATCACCAATGATCACAAAGTATCGTAGGAAATACTTGGTGGTCATTGGTGATCATACATGATTGGCCTATTATCATTCATGATGTGTCTTACTGATGATCACTGTTATGATCCAGTCCCTCACAGATCTCTGGTAACCATATTTGGTAACTAACCCTACCACAAGCCCCCTACCCTGAGCCTGACCTTATCTGAGCCCCTTCCCAAAGTAGTCTGAACCTGAGCCCAACCCCCATTCACTGTATTCCATTCTGCCAAACCCCATCCCCTATCTTTCCCCAAGCTTCATTCTGATTCCCTTAGTTAGTATATCCAACCCTGTTCCCCTGTCCTCTGTATATAAGTCTTATTCTGTATGTACCTCACTCCTCAGTAGAAATCAACTTAGACATCACATTGAATCATTTACTAGTTTCTAATCCATCTCCTCTTACCTCCTTATGCTCATCTTGTCCAAACCTCACTCCGAAATCAAACACACATACAATAGTGGATGGTGCAGCACACAAGCTGAAGCTAAGCCCTCACTATTAACAACCTCAGCCTGAGCTCAGTTGAGCTTGCCCCAAGGTCCCACACATAGGCCCCAGTCTTAACAATCACTCTAAATAATTGTATTTTAGCAATCTCTTCAAATCATTCTACATCATTCAGTATCCTCATGTATAATTTATAGTGATCCCACAGGATTTGTTATGATGTATCAGTATTTATAATTATAATCCACCCTGAATTATCACAGCATGATCATTAATGAGACATTATCTTTCAGGATCTATCAGGATCCTGAAGGGTGATCAATACTCTGTGATCCTAGTGTATCACATCCTGAAGCAGGAATCCATTCCTGATACCATCTAAAAAGTGCAAACACAGATTTGAAATAGATTCACTGGACAAAAAAGAAGGATATTTCATCAGAGGTGAGGGATCCTATTATATCATTCTTAATCACTGATTATCATAAAGTATTTTTCTTGATCCTTAGTGATTTTGTATTATCTTTCATGATTTTGTGTGATACCTAGTGATTTAAAGCATCACTTCCATCCATTCTGCTTCCACAAACCCAGTCATCTGCCACCATTGCAGCCAACCCAGGTGCCTGTGAATGTCCCCCATACCTTCAATATCCATCTTATGACAATGGAAGAACAGCTCAAGTGATAAACCAGTGTTTGGGTTAGGATCTCCTAGGGGTATGTAAGTATACTAGATAATTACACACATAGCCCTTTAGGTCATGTGTTAATTCGGTGTTTAAGTAGGGACATCCTTACACCAGATGAGTTCCACTTTGGGCTCCTGGCTTCATCGTTGCAACACATGGCCCTGTACACACACCCAGGTCAACCTCCTGTTCATCTTTCTCTTGCTTCTTTTCTCTCCTATGCATCCATGGTGCACTCTACCCTTGTTTCACTTTACTGACTCCTGTTCTGCTGAACGCTGCTGCGCTCCTAGGCTTGAGTCCTGCTAGATTACATCAGCACTGTAATGACTGTGTCAGTGCATCATCATACATATCTCAGTGGGGGTCTCACTCTTGCCTATTTAGCAGTTCACCATTGCATTTTTCGTGCTCTTGCTTGCTTGCTTCGCATGACCAACCTTCACATAGGTATCTTTTTGCAGTCACACTTGCTCGCCGCACGTGAACTAACCTCACTGTTAGATCCCTGAGATCTAACACCAAAGCTCCAAGCCTTCGGACTTCCAAACTCTGAAGTAACTATTATGTTCCATTTTAGTTCTTGTTGGTTGCCTCTTAAAGTATAATTTCCATTCACGACCCAAGTAGGATACTTGTACCTCTCTCGATCCAAACCTCCGACCCTATTCCAAACTCCACTTGTTATACGCCTCTTATATCCTTCTTGTTATACGTTCTTAGGATACAATTAGCTTACGAGGTATTAATAGTCCTCCAAACTTGTACCCAGTTCTTCAGTTCGAATATCAACTTAATTCCGCGTTACAAACCTCCAGTCTCTTCGCATCACCACCTCCATAGTTAGATACTATTATTAGTAACTCCGAGTCTGAACCTCCGGACTACCTCCAACACTTCCGACCTCAGAAATCAGGGACCAAACGATAGTAGGTGGCGCAACCCATAAGTTGAAGCCAAGTCCCTACCCCCCTCGCATACCTTCAAAGTCCGACCTCCAAGTCTCCAATCTCCGAAGTTCCGGGTAACGTCCGTGAACTTAACAGTATATTCGAACTAAACTACCTTTATCGTTCATGCCTCCCCAAGCTGTTACTAGAAGCATGGCCCGAGTTGGTCAACCGCTATTCGATGAACCTTCACCACGGGTCAGCCACGCCTCCATTGAAGAAATCCAACATCCCGACGAAGAACGCGATATACCTCACTGATCTCCGACGAACCCTTTCAACTGAGAACAAGACAACTCGGACGATGGAGCCGAACCCCCGAACTTGGCCGAAGCCATCGCTATGTTGGCAAAAAACCTCTCGGCCCCCAAGAAATCCTCTGTCCAGACGAAAGTCCGAGAACCAGAACCCTACAATGGAGCTGATTCTCGCAAGCTCCAACCTTTTCTGATTCAGTGTTATCTGAATTTTCGTGATAGATCAGAAGCCTTCTCCGATGATACTGCCAAAATAACCTACGCGTTATCATATCTCAAGGGGACAGCACTTGACTGGTTCGAACCAGGGATAATCTCCCCTAACCCTCCAGCCTGGTCCTACAACTGGACACTGTTCGAGTCTGAACTCCGGACCAACTTCAGACCACACAACCCCGAAGCCGAAGCCAAGGTCGAACTCGAAAACCTCTGAATGCGCGACAACCAACGAGTCGCCAAGTACCTCGTTGACTTCAACTGACACGCCGCTAAAGTCCAATGGGGTGACGCAGCATTGCGCCGACAACTCTACAACAGACTTCTGGCTCGCATTAAGGACGAAGTCTCCCGAATGGGCAAGCCCGATACCCTCACCGCACTCCGAACTATGGTGCAAACCATCGATGCCCGCTACTGGGAACGGTGTTCCGAAATCACTCGGGAAGCCGCGACTGCCAAATCCAACGACCGACCCGACAAAGGCAAGGCCATTGCGACTACTACTCCGAACACTGACAAGAGGCCTCCGAACACTCCGAAGGCAGGAAACTCCGGTACTCAGTCCGGAGCCTCCGGATCCTCTGGGCAACAGCGACGAACTCCTGACCTCGCCTCAAAGCTCAGTAAGGACAGCAAGTTGACCACTCAAGAACGACAACGCCGTCTCGACAACAACTTGTGTCTGTTCTGTGGACGAACAGGACACATGGCCAAGGAATGCTCTCGAGCATCTGCTGCCACCGCGAAGGCACACGCTGCCTCAACTACCAAGGCCGCCGAGAAAACAACTTCCGACACCAAGTCTGTGCCAGAGTCAAAAAATTCTTGAGCAGCCCTCCGAACCGCACACCGAAGGAGGACTGCGTTGTAACTCCCGGTGTGACCCCAATAGTCCGACTCAACACATCCGCTCTTTTTAGTCCGAACTCCTTGACACTTCGCCTAACCTCTGACCTCATTCCGAATACTCCGTTCTTGACCCTTGTTGACTCCGGCTCGACACACAGTTTCCTCGAATCCGCGTTCGTCTCGGAACACAAACTCTGAGCATACAACATCACTCCGATTCCGCTCCGACTCTTCGATGATATGACCAACAACATCATCTGTCAAGCTGTCAACCTTCCGATCCATTTTCCTTCCGGGGAACAACACTCCGCGACGTTCTACGTCACTTCGTTGGATTCCAGCTGTTCCGCAGTACTAGGACATAACTGGCTAACCCACTTCAATCCGTTGATTGACTGGGTTTTGGGCAGTATCTCGTTCCGTGCTCCGTTGCAGGCTGAATCTTTGGTACCAACAGAGACAGCAGCTCCGGCTCCAATCTCATCCGAAACTCCGACCCCACTCGCTGCCCCGAAGATCGCAATGATCAATGCTGCAGCAT
>QFFB01000488.1:0-26939 GCA_003316465.1 Ramaria cf. rubripermanens
ATGACACAATCTTCATGACTAGCCCAGCGCCGTCCATAGCCAAGGAAGACAGAAGCTGTGAATCATTTTCACACAAGCATTATTTCAAACGACATGCCGCTTAATAGCCAAACCGACCGCGGGGGAGCACAGCTGGGGTATCTCCTGATAACCGACCATGGGGGAGCATAGCATAGCTGGGTTATCTCCTGATAACCAACCACGGGGGAGCATAGCTGGGGTATCTCCTGATAATCGTCCAACCTCAGGACAAGGCACAGGGCGTAATTGACGCCTCCAGCGTTTGATACTCCCTGACCACTCCTTCCTATGTGCTGGCAAGTTAAGAAGGTGAAAGGCAGCCTCACGTCATTTACGTAGAAATCTCCGTAAGGCGGGGGTCAACCCAAGCATATCGCCTGAGGTGACTCCATGGCTATGCGTAAGGTGAGTCCGACGCAAAGAAGCCAATCACCCATACGCACAAATGATAAGACGAGGTCAAAGTGAGTAACATTGCCGCGCTTTTCAAGGTAATGATAGTCTGGCTGAGTCTATTGCTGCAATTGGCCGGCCATGAGTCATTGGTCCTGTAGACTGTCCTCAAATCTACGACCGGCTTCTCTCCAGGGTAGACGATGTACATGGCATTGGCACCTGCAAGTGAAGTCTTTACGACCACATCGGTGGAGGGTAGCAGCCTTGTATTTCTGTGAGAGCCTTCTCAAAGACCGCAAGCAGCCTGACCATCTTCATGCTCATCAACAACAGGAGGTCGGAAAGGTCCCAGCGTCCAATGTCAGTCCATCTGTGAATGAAAAAGCATGTATCTAAGATGGTGGCAAACTCAGCAAAGACAAGTGAAGCAATGTTCCCTGTCACCGTGCCACGGGCCGCTGGTGGCAGAATTCGGAATCATTACGCATACAGTAATTTCCCGGTCACGAAAATTCGAAGGTAATAAAAACGACCGGTTCGTCCCAACACTCATCGACCAGGCCTTATTCAACCCCACAGCCAACGGCGGTGTAGGCCATGTAAGTAGACCAAGTGCAGTCATTGTGGACTAACTTCAAATTTCAATCCCCAATTTCCTGAAGCAGATACTCAATAATGGCATCCAAATTAGAACCGGCGACTCTGTTCTCTACTGAGGGTATGTATTACGCAGTTGAATCCGTTGCGCTGATAGGTGTTACGTGTCATTTCAGGGTTGGTTGCTGTCGTGACCGGTGGTGGAACTGGGTTAGGCTTGATGATGGCAGCTGCGCTAGAAAACAACGGAGCCACAGTGTACATCATTGGTCGACGGTGTGTCTCATTAGGTGTAGTATTGAAGTCCTGATTACGACTGTGGTCCTTGCACCGCCTAGTAAGGAAGTTTTGGAGAAAGCCGCCAAGGAGCATGCTGTAAGTAGTGCGCGATTGTTGGTTGAAAAGGTTTACTTGATTCTTGTCTAGAAACATGGCAAAATCATTCCAATCCAAGGCGACGTAACATCTCGCGAGTCCTTACTTTCCATCGTTTCAGCTATCAGCTCTCAGACCGGATACATCAACCTGCTCGTAAATAACTCTGGCATCTTTGGCCCTGCAGTCAAGCTGCCGCCAACGACTTCAGATATCAAGGATTTGCAAAAGGTTCTCTGGGAAGCTACGCCAGCGGCATTCCAAGATACCTTCAACGTAAATGTCACAGCCGTGTATTATGCGACTGTCGCATTTCTTGACCTTCTCGACAAAGGGAACAAGCATGGCGGCATTCCTGGCGTGACTAGCCAAGTGATAACTGTGTCTTCCATCGCAGGCTTCAGGAGAGACGAAAGGCCTACTGGAATTGCATATGGCGTCAGTAAGGCAGCGGCAACCCATCTCGGGAAGGTTCTCGCAAACCTGCTTAGAGACTGGCGAATTCGTAGCAACATCATTGCGCCAGGCATTTACCCATCTGGTTTGTTGAACAGCTCTTATTGACTGAGATAATTCTGACGTTTTATGTCTGATTAGAGATGTCGATGACCGCAGGGTTGGGTATGTCGGAACAGATACCCATGAATCTTGTACCAGCTGAGCGTACTGGAAGAGTGGAAGATATGGTGGGATATATATCTTGCAAGCTACGATTTTTCGATATTAAACCTATTCGTTTGAAAGGGCGGTCTTATATTGTACCTTGCGAGCAGAGCTGGGGGATATGTTAACGGGAACGTGTCCATTACAGATGGCGGAAGGCTAGGGTTGTTTTCGGCTACTTACTAACCTTTCCCCATGAATAGCCCAGGTATCTTTGCTGACCAGGGGGTGAACGGTTACAATTGAAGCTGTACTACCAACTCTTCTCGAATAATGTTGTTTGACGAAGGGCCGATAGTCAGAAACTCACCAGTTTTTTTTAGAGTGCCACCGTTCCACGAAGCTTCGCCATCTCATATGAGCCTACAATGTCATACTGTCCAACCAGCAAAATAAATATCTCCAACCATGGCCAGACTTGCTACCAACCTGCAGCTGCCTGTTGGGATTCAAGTAACGACGTTATATAAGTCCCGAGCCGAGCAACTGACTTACCTAAGTTGTCTGCTCTCGACGATAAGCGGATAAATTCACGTGGATGAAGTCGGATGCCTCGCAGGCTATTCCTGGTTTCTGCGTAAAACATATTCTAGGCATAACCCTTTACACTCACAGTGACAGTTATGTCACTGGCAGGTCCCCGACGTGATGCGCCTTCATTGGATCTGTTTTCTGCAGAAGGTGTGCGACTTGGAACTGCCGGCGCACAACTAGCAACTGGTACTGATCAAGTCCACATGCAGGACTGGTCGCTGTCGTCACGGGAGGTGGGACAGGTATTGGACTCATGATGGCAGTGGCCTTGGAGAAGAATGGGGCTACGGTATACATCGTTGGTCGACGGTTCGTACATTCTATTACCCGCTGTGGTGTTCTATGCTGGGCCATAATGACTCTCTCATTGACAGAAAAGCCGTTCTGGAACAGGCAGCTAAGGAGCATGCAGTAAGCATTCTTTTGTCGATCGAAAGCACCACCACTAAGTATTATTACTGTAAGACACATGGGAGAATCATTCCCCTTCAAGGCGATGTTACCTCCCGCGAATCCTTGCTTTCTATGGTTTCAACTATCGAAGCTCAAACGGGCTATATCAATCTCCTTGTCAATAACTCCGGTGTCTTTGGGCCAGGGGTCAACTACCCCACTTCTACAGACAATATTGTGGACTTGCAGAAGCGTCTTTGGGAAAGCCCGCCCGAACTTTTTCAGCAAACCTTTGAGGTCAACGACACGGCGGTCTATTTTACAACCGTTGCGTTTTTGGATCTGCTCGACAAGGGCAATAAACATGGGGGTATTCCAGGCGTGTCAAGCCAGGTAATCATCATCGCTTCTGTTGCTGGTTTCAGGAGGGAAGACCGACCTCCCGGGATTGCCTATACACTTAGCAAGGCGGCCGCGGTCCATCTTGGGAAGATCTTGTCGAACATTCTCATTGACTATAACATTAGGACCAATATCATTTGCCCAGGCATATATCCATCCGGTAAATTGTCCTGTATGTCTCTTGAGGACTTGTTGTTCATACCCTGTCGTAGAAATGACAGCACCACACAATTTTCCAGAAGTATTACCTCGTCATGTCGTTCCCATGAGACGGGCGGGGTCTATGGATGACATGGTAAGTCATTGCAGGATAGGAAATGTAATTCAAGGTCGTTTGAACACTTTGATTATTTCTGCCAGGCGGGTCTCATTCTCTACCTCGCGACGCGTGCCGGAGCATATCTCACCGGGAATGTGTCTACATCTGATGGCGGCAGAATTGGGGCATACCCTGCGACGTACTGATTGAAATTGGAGGCTGAAGAAATATCGTTGGAGTGGTGTCGCAAGGCGGGTGTTTGTTGTCTGCGTTCGGTGTCTACTCCAAGTCGTGTTTTGCCCGACTGCCGCACGGGGACTGCACATATCCTTTGTATAACTCCAATGCTACACTTGTCCTAGGGCCTCTAATCCCCTGACAATCAGCCGGCTTCCGCCAGGCTCTTGCGAGCAGCCCCCAAGCAACTCATTTAAACTTGCTCGAGCATATAAGCTACTGTATATGTATATGATTTAATTCCGCCGTCAACATTATTATATTTTAGGCAATGCTACTTATATGCTCGTAAATACGAGTATAGGCGATTTCGAAATAATGGAGATCTGCTACTGTAATAAGGGCAAGATAATATTTGTGGGCATGTTACATAACAAATAGGGTTAGGGTTAGGAGATTGAAAGTTCCAAAAAAAATAGAGCCCGGCCACTCCGAGGAGCGAACCAGGACAGGAAAATATTTAGACGGTGCATGCGGCCTAGACCGCATACAAACTACGAGAGCTGGCTGGGGACAATGTGTCGCCGTGCTATGGTCAGCTCCCGTTGCCCGCAAGCGCAACACATGAAAGCACCTGCGCCATCAAGGTAAGTATGAGGAAATACAACCGTGTGAAGGGTGTTCTTATACTGGGCAGATGTCGTGCACGGACCAGCAGCCGGTTGAGGAAACGAAACAACGCTAACTACATTAATCAGGACGTCGTTACTTGAAGCGGTGTAACATGCCACATTTGGAAGCTATGTCCAAAAGTAGTGCTTCTAAGCTGGGACTTCTAATGACGTTCTAGAGTTGTTTCTGGCTAGGTGTATACCTGTGACACAATGGTATATAACAAGAGACCCGCACGAACGAATGTAGACTTAAGAACATGGACTTGACATAGACAAAACTATTCTGCTGCTGCACATGTACAACCGGGGTTCGAGTCATGTCGGCGGAGAACCAACACAACGAGAAGGATTTAAAGGAAAAAAGAAAAAGAACGCGCCGTGTATTGCTCGTTTGTACGTTGTCAGAATAGATGGCGACATCGTATCCATCACCCCGGATAGCCAGAAGCGTAATGACCTCTTACAATGGAGAGGGTGGTCCATACTGCATGTCCATTAATTTCATGCAAAAAGTCGAAAGCAAGCCCACGATTTGCCTTCGTCCGTGTGATGGGGAGCAAATCATTACTTCGTTTGGACGAACTTAAATACAGCTTGATTAGTGGTCCTGGTAAGAGCTGCAAGTCAGTACCGTATTTCACATCAGCAGATGGCTATAATTTGGTTTGCATCATATGTGCCGAGGGCCAACCTTGGTAAGTCCACGACATGTCCAAAAGTTTGGAGAGCAGTCCTGAAGTACTTGGTACATTCTCCAACACATCATTCCTATTATGGGGCTTGCGTCTGTCTAATTTTATGTTGGGAACCGTACATGGGTCTTGAAGGCCTCAAGTGTGAATCTGCAGAGAGAGATAAAACCTCGTGAGTAAAAGTTCCACGGTGGTACAGTCAAACCTACCAGAAATGAACATACGTTCAGATTGCCTTATCGTTTCATGACGACGATAGGACACAATGACGTCAAAACCAAGCGCAATTCCGAATGATGTCCTCCACCCGATGCTGGACGATCCGTGAGAAGGTGCAGTCATGCACACTGGCCGCATTGTTTGATCAAAACCGTACACAGAAGTTCGAAGATCATAATCGCCTAAATCGTAGTGGCGCTGGTGGAGACAAAATTCTGTGACGGACGTCTACGACTTCGTTCAGACGGCGTAAACAGTATTTCTATACCCGGTACATTAGTAACTTGTCAGGAGTCACGCTGGTATACCAGTGAAATTCCATGTGTTTGTGTCAGAACCACGATTCCTCGAATGTAAACCAACGACGCACTTGTGACCCTGCAATTAGTCCTTCCGTATATCCTCCATTCGGGCACTTGTCCCCATGCCCACACGAAAGTGAGACACCGAACTTCGACGGAATAGCGGACAGGCAACAAACAGCAGCGACAAAGGAGAATTGAGTCTCCGCTAATAAGGCAACCTCCGCGACGTGTGCGACAGCGACACTGAGCTCACTACTTCTCAAACCTCTATATAACAATGAACCGACCAGGTAACAGCAAATTTTTTCTTTTATCAGGCTAGACATCAAACTTATCCCCAGCTTCCCCCAGGTCAGCAGCCTCCACGACCACCGAATTTGGGGCCAACCCCAAACATAGGCGGCTTTCGAGGTCCTTACCAGCAGGCATACGGCTTGCCACCACGAGGCGTCATGCAAGGGTACCCTACCATGCAAAATCACCGTGCCCAAAGCCTCGTGCCTCAGCCATCGCCTGGCTTCATTCAGCAGAGAACCGTAGGAGCCAACGCCGCTAACGCTTTCAATTTTGCTGGGAACATGCAGCAGCAGCAACAACAGCAGCAGCAGCAGGCCGCGGCACAACAGTCTACCCAACAACATCAGCACCAGCAGCAGCAGACATCCTCTTTACAGCAGCAGCAGCAGCAGCCCCAACCGCCGCACCCACAGTCTCAGCTGCAAAACGCAGCCACAAACACGGTGCCGCCTCATCTTGTGCAGCAGGGCACGCCTGGTCTGAATTCTGCGACGCAGAACAACGGCGAAGTCAGTCTAGATCCAAATGACTTCCCCGCACTTGGATCAGGAAACACGCCCGGCGGTGCCACGAACGCGACTTCGAACGCGAACCTTCACTCTAGCTATGCCACCCAAGCTGGGACAGGTGTGCCGCCAGCTTCGGCGGGGGCTGTTTCTGGCGCGCAGGGCGCAGGAGCTGGACAATCCTCACGAGATTTCGGGCCAGACGACTTCCCCGCATTAGGAGGTCAGGCTCAACAACAGCAGCAGGGGACGCCTCAGAGTCAGGAAGCGACAGCAGTAACGCAACAACATCCGCCTGGTATAAACGGGTTCCAGCAAAACGACCAGTCGCAAGCGGTGGCTCAGCATCGGCAGAATCTCCTTGGATCGATGACGGGTGGTGGTTTGCCGACACAACAGAGTATGTTAGGACAGCAAACACGGGGCCTACACACAGGCTTTGAATCGGAGAAGAGGGTGCGTTCTGGTTACTATACTAGTCTAGCTCGCTAATCTATCACTTGTCTAGAATTTTGCCAAAGTCAACCAGAATTGGAACTCGGGAAGCACACAAAGCGCGCCTGCGTTTCCTCCAAACCTTACCAACGGCACAGCATCGCAACAGCATTTACTGCAACAGCAGCAGACGACGCAACAGCAAGCGCAGCATCTGAACGCGCCCCCAGGTGTGCCACCGCCATCGACATACGCACATCAACAGCAATTTTCTGCACCAAGCACGGATACGCACCATTCTCATCCATCTCAACAACCATCAAGCGTGTCAAATAACATGGCGCATCCACAGACGCCCGCTCAGCAACTCCTCATGTCACCTGCTGATCGATGGGGCCTTCTAGGTTTGCTTGCACTCATTAAGAGCGCGGACCCAGATATGGCTCTTCTGAGCATTGGCGCCGACCTAGCGAACTTAGGGCTGAACGTTGGTCAGGCTGGGTGCGTTGCAGATGGATCTAAGTGAATTCATCGATTGCTGACATGCAGTATTTTACTCAGGAACATATACTCGAATTTTATCACTCCGTGGTCGGATTCAACGGCAGCTGCAAGCGTAGAGCCTGAGTTCCATCTACCGGCCTGCTACAATGTCCAGCCGCCACCACCTGGCCCCACAAAAGCAGCTGCGTTCAGTGATGAAACACTCTTCTTCATGTTTTACTCCTCGCCGCGGGATGCACTTCAGGAGGTTGCAGCGCAAGAACTGTAAGATCCTTATGCCCCAGCCTTCCGCGTCATGATGCTCACGCACCGTCGCAGATGGAATCGCAACTGGCGATGGCACAAGGAGCTTCGGCACTGGCTCACCAAAGAAACAGGCACCTCGCCCTCGCAAAAAGTGCCTGGCGGCGAAGCGGGAACATACACATTTTGGGATCCTGAGTCGTGGACGAAGGAGCGCAAGGACCTTACTGTGCTATATGCCGATCTCGAGGAGAAGTCGATTCCCGCGTTCGTCCAAGGCCCCGGGCTCCAACCACACCCTCAAACGCAGCCGTCGGGAATGAGTGTCGCAGTCGGCTCACAGATGGGGGTGCAGGGAATCAACGTCGCTCAGCTGCGGCAGCAGGTACAAGCACAAGCACAAGCACAAGCACAGGCACAAGCACAGGCACAGGGGGGAGGATATCAGGGCATGGGGATCATTGCCGGCATGGCATAATGCAAGGACGTGCAATTTCTCGCTTCAGCATTCGTTCGTTACCACAGCCATTGTTTTGTCGTTCCCCCTCCAAGTGCTTTCCCTTAGTATTCTGTGTATCATTACATCACTCGCTGTTTACTTAACGCTCCCGAGTTGGTCCATACATACCTCGAGCCGCTATTTTAAATGATATTTTCGAGTTCAAATGTTGCTCAGCAATTTCAGATTTCAGACTTGCAGCAACTGATGAGATGGTCACATCTGCTAGTTCCCAGCCTCCTCACTCAGTATAGCAACACAGTTGGATTGAATTTGGATGATACAAAGGGATATGAGTTATGTTCTAGGAGCCTGATATATGCATTGTGGCAGAATTGTAAACGAGCAGCTTATCCACCGGACATACGTCGGTCATTGAATTCATCACCACTTTGAAGTAAGAAATGTGACCTCTGCTTCGGCCAAATGCCCAAGAACATGGGTACTGTCCTCGTCCAGGAAGGTCTCCCCACATGCTTTGGGTATATCATGGTTTGATGTGGCGGACACAGTACAATTCCCGAGCAAACACCCAGCGATATCTTTCGCCGCGTTCATACCTTCAAAGTACGCGCCCTGAAGACATGGGTTAGTAAGGTTGATTCCGAATGAAACCAGCATTTCGTACCTGCAAGAAACCGTAGAATTGGAAACTCGTCGCCTCCCCTGCAAACCACAACCTAGCCTCCAGTGGTGCCCTCAAATCATCAAATAAGGCCGGGGGATACGATGTTCCCCAGTTAGAGTAGGACCCCCGGAACAACGGGTCGCTGTGCCACCGTTTGAATACCATTTCTTCAGGATCCGGTATCTCTGGCCCATACATCGCACGGAGAACAGCCATTATCTCTGCCTGGGTCTGTGCGTTGCTCTGTCGTTCGATACGCACAGATTCACGATCGGTGACGGTGGCGAAGAGTACATGAGACCCTGGCAAGAAGGTGGGAAGGTCGAGTGACTGCCATACAGGAAAATACCCTCGTTTGCTTGGGTCGGCATAAAGCTGATACTGGGTCTCAGCCCAGAATGTGCTATTAAATCGAAGAAAAATCTTGGTGTATGTGGCCTAGGAGAAGGCCATTAATTATTGAGAGGTGAGTGTGTGTGGCAACGCACCATGTTCATCCCGTCTATGGCTTCTTGTTTCCAAGCGGGGAATGCTGGAAGAAACTTCACGTCATCATTCTGAAGGACGCCCACGCTGTCTTGCCAATCAGGATACCGAAATGTCTCTCGTCGAGCATACGGAACTCACGAGAATGTACAAATGGCATAGTCGGCCTCAATGATCCCCTGGCTTGTTTCGATTGTGACGCCAGATGAGGAATAATTGATGCTGGCCACTGTGTGATTTAATAATAGCCTCGAATCGCTAGCGTTCAGGAAGGTCTCTGCCTCGGTCAACGCAATCGTCTTAAATCCTCGTTGGTCAATCACAAGGTTGTTGGCATTTGAGAAACCTGGCCTGAGCCTTCAACATCGTACGTCCGTTTTCAACATTGTACATACCGACAAAGGTGAAGTTGTTATTATCAGCGGACGCGATGAATGAGGAATCTTCCGGGGGTTGAGCAAACTCGCTGAGACGTCCAGTCGTCTTGCATTCGCACACACATAGATAGATGCACTCACAAATCAAACGTGTAATACTCGGCCGCATCATCAAGGTAGGTACGAGGCTTGTAACCAACGATGCTCAGCCCAGCTCTGGCTGTGAGGTCAAGTTGCTGTAATTGTGCGGATAAATATGTGTGATTAGGCCTATGCTGCTGATCTAACTCACCTGCTGAGTTTTCCGCGCCCCTGTGATAAGGCTATGGTCAGGCAGGCAAAGGAGAATCGGCATCAAACGTACCGGCTGCTGCAAGGTATGAAGACCAGGCATTGGCAAAAGCAGTGAGTTCTTTATCCATACTGACGGGCCCATTATGATCAAACGTGGTGAGATTGGTGAAATCAGAAAAGATATCCTTTAGTCCATCCTTGAGTGCCAACGTAAAGATGGGGTTCTGTGTAGCTCCCTCTCCCAACCCCTGGATCCAGTTGGGCCCAAGCTCTACATTAACACCATTTCTCAACGCGATATCCTGCATACGGCCACCTATTCAAGTTGCAGCACCAGCTTAGTTGACAGGCTTCCAGAGGAGACAATTGAAGGCAGACCCAGCTCAGTCCTGGCTTCTACGATGACAAAGTCTTGAACACCCTGTTCGTGCAGTGTCCTTGAAGCAATGATGCCTGCCATCCCACCTCCCAAAACGGCGACTTTGGTCTTGACGACATTGCTTGCTGCCACGATCCAAAACCAGTACGTTATGCTAACCACTGAAAGGTACTTTAAACCAGACATTATCCAGAGGCCACGTTCGATAGGAGCACCTCGCAGATAAGGAGAAGATAAGCACAGGCACGCTCATTTCGACCTCAGGCTTCTTTTGCTCCGCATTGCATTTCTTCAAACCTTGCGCAAGCTCTCCTCGTGTAACACAGAAGCTCCATGACGCACCTCCAGGAGACGCACAAAAAGGCTTGGTTGAACGTTGAACAAGGCGGGTCGCCAAACCCAACCATCAATTTATTACCTAACGTACTAGCTGTCGTCATTGTATTGTCGATCCATCTGCGCCTACACATATGTAATTGGTGGCCATTATTTGTGCGTGTGGTACTCGGACAAATACTTTCTCTTAGTACTTATACACTGCCGCAATTCTCCTTTGAAGACTCACAATCGATCCTGCCTCAGTTTTAATTATCAAGTTACGTGGTGCGGGCCCGCCTTCCAGGTTGACAAGCAACATGGAAGATTCGGGGGCTAGCAGCGCGCAGACCCTGAAATTGCATACCGCGTCGCGATGTAGAGCCCCTCGTCGACAAAGTCGACGATTTGCATGTGACTTCTGTCGCAAGAGAAAAACCAAGTGCGAAATGCCACCTGCATTCGGCATCATGCCGAGATCAGGATTTGACGTGTGTTCCAATTGTACGATCTTGGGTGTAGATTGTACGTTTGGAAAAATACAGACACAGAAATGTGTCCCTAAACAGTCAGCCGCTGCTCCTTGTTATAGTTCTTGTCATGCTATGCTTATGCAAATGACATTATTGGTAGACATGTTGCTACTCTGGAGAACCGCCAGGAACAGCTGCAGTGGTTGCTTGAAAAAGTATGTGGCAATGCAACGGATTTGGAGAGAATATTGACGGGCTGCAGTTTTATTCTTTGGCAGACATTGTGGCTCAAGTAGGTCCATACATAAAACCTTGGATGGACAGTACTTGTTCTTCAGAGTCCTCAGATCAGGGAAATTTGAGGGACTGTAAGGACAGTCCTTCAGCCGTGAGGTCAGTACTTCTGACTCCCAAAGATGAAAAATGGCCTCCATTTCCCCCGGGAGATCTCCTCCAGACCCTGGTAAATGTCTACTTTTCCAAAGTCAATGTTGTTTGGCCGCTCCTGCATCGGCCCTCATTTGAAGCCGACTTGCTGAAAGAGCGCCATCGGCGTGACATTGGGTTTGCATGTGTTGTGCTTGCAGCATGTGCTGTCGCGAGCAGATATTGCCTTGACAATCGTGTTCTTGCCAAGGTACGATCTGCCACAGATCCTCAAAGTGCATCGTCGGACACAACGCAAATGCATCCATGGGACGGGCCCGACCCATGGACAGATGATCTCGAACAGGAGTATGCCACAGCTCCTCTATTCACAGACGCCCCTTTGTTCAGTGCCGGTTGGAAGTACTTTGATCGCATCCAGCGTTTCCGGGTGGAAACAACAACGGATGTCACGCTATGTGAGTTGCAGACGGCACATGTAAGTGGATATCCTTGGGTATATCACCTATCGCTAATCAGTAGTTCCACAGCTAACTCACCAGTTTTTGGTCGGTCTTTCTGCAACTTGTACTGGATGGGTTATCCTTGGGGCTGTTATTCGCAAGGCACAATGGAGCAAACTGCACCACAACGATTGCTACATGTCGAGAGGCCTCGAGAGCGAGCTGTGGAAAAGAGCTTTTTGGTGCGTCCTATTAACCTCCTAGCTGATCTCTTCTCTGCCGGTGTGTGGCAGGATAAGTATGACATCCTTACTTAACCTGTCTAGGTGCCTAGTAGTTTCGGATCGTCTTGCAGGGGTAGAATGTGGGCGGCCGTGTTACTCGCGTGACGAAGAGTTAGTAATTTGATTGTTGTTTGTGAGCTTTGACCGACATATAGTCAGCATTGATATTGATCTCCCTTTGGAGATCGATGATGAATTTTGGTCACCAGCAGATGAACACGGTTATTCTGCCCCAGTTGGACAACCAGCTCATCAACCGTCTATCATTGCCGCCTTCAATGTATATGCAAAGTTATCCCAGATATACGATTGGGTGATGAGGACCTTGGTTAGTCCTATCTCTCGTTTTCAGTTTTATCGTTACCCTCATTCTATCACGGTCGGTCACGTAGTATGCGGTTAACAGAGCAGTCCGGCCAATGATGAGACACCCGCAACAGGACAGCGCGACGGTTGCTCAAATTAGACTGGCACTTGATGACTGGAAAGCGTCCATGCCCAGACACCGTGCGTCGGCTGTTGTTCTGTCCATCTGAGTAGCTTAATTGGCTGTATACCATAACAGTTGAATGGGACTGCCACTCGAGCCACATTACCTGGCGTCTTCAATCCATCCGCGTGCATGTCACATACTGTCAACTACAAATGCACTTGTACCAAGGTGTTATCTGGCGAACAAAGACACTGACGTCCACTACTGGTCAGACTTTGCCTGATTCACTTGGTGGCATACCGTCCTCGTTGGCTCCAGAAGCGCTTGCTGCACTTCCCACGTGTAAACAGGCGATAGACTCAAACATTCATATTTTGGACAATATGCTACATCAGATGAGACAGGGCACGTATGAGGCTCTTGCGGGCGATGTCCCTACGTTGATAAGTGCGGCTGTAATGACTGGTGTCATGATCATCACTTTTGGCATTGGTAGACACAGCCCGGGACGAATGGCTGCACCTTTCCCACATTGTGGGGGCTGCGACTTTGCAGCACAAGGTAACATGTATATAGATACTGCTGACACACGGGGCCAATCAGATGATGAACAGTACCTCGGTGTGTGCATGGCGTACCTCGAGAGTGTACAAGATCGGTACGTCTTGAACGTCTTGTCCACATTCCGCGTGCTCATGTTTTGATTTCTTCTTTACAGGTGGGGTATGGCGCGACAAGGCATGTAAGTGTGTCTCGCCGGCTCACCTGATACCGTGCCATGACTGGGAAGCCTAGGGGTCTGCTCAAGTATGCTATGAAGATGGCGGCTACCCCGTGTGTTACGCCACGTTCAGCGGCCTCTGGCATATCTCCTGGGACTCTCCCTCTTGATGTTGACCCCCAAGCTTGGTATGAAGCCCGAGCTGTGGAACCAGCAATGATACCCGACTATCAATCGTTACAACCATTTTCAGGAGCACACCTGCGAGACTTCACTGTTCCAGATCCATGGTGGCCTAATGGAAACGGGTGGTACCCTGGCATGACTGTTGCGTGGTTTTGAAAAATTTCCGTCTAATTTACTGACCAGAAGAACAGAGGGGGCTCACTAATCATCAGTATGATGATGACCCAAAGCTCGCTATATTATGGGATGCATCGTCAGATCTTCAATGTTCGACCTGGGACCCTGTTCCGATAACTACTAGTCATCTCACGCACACTGACAGTAATCATTCCGCTTGGCATACCGGCAGAGTATCTCCCCAGGCGTCGACGAATTATCCTTCTGAAATTGACACCTTGCCAAATTCTGAAGTCTGTGCATGGGGTTCGGTAATACTTCCCGAGGCATGAATGCTACAATCCGGCTCTTAACAAATCGAGCCGTATACACATTCTTGATGTTTCTTGTAATCTGGAAGGTCTAGCCATTTTTGCAGCAACAATTAAATCGAACCATCGCGCTTATTAGGAACGATAGTCGTTTTTTGAGTAATCAGAGAATATGTTGGTGCGGTGATCAGTCAATCTGCAAAAGAAAGAAGACCGTTCGATCTTGACGGCAGTACTTGTACAGCACGGCAAGATTAGCGCCCACGCTTGTGTATCTGTGACGACGACGTTTACTGATCTGCTTGGCGAGGCGTAAGAGAGCTAGTACAAGTGGCGACGTTGAGCTTTCCCGGGAGGATCGACGTTACAGCAAGCACCCTTACATGTGTACCTCGGGATGAAGACGAAGCACCATAGAGCCAGCCTCGTAAGACAGAGATAAGACTTTATGCATGAGTCCGACGAGCTAAGACATCTGCACGTCTACTGGAAGTGACAGAGAATTACTTGCCAAGCTGTCGAGGGCTTATCCATGAAGGCTGTATGAAATAGTAGTATAGACCAAAAACAGGGCATACGAGGGCAGGCCCTGGAGGAGAGACATGCGATATCATTGCGGCATGTCCACTTTCGGATAGTTCTCGTAAAGGCGATAGAACGCACCTTGTTAAATCCATGGATGTACACAACCTGGGTTTAACAGCTTGCAGGCACTCACCATACTTATAACAAGTAAAAGACGTAATCAATGCGCTCGCGTTGCATAGAAGACGAGAAGACTCAGCGAATACTAGATGCCCAGCTTGCGCCAAAGCCAGCACAAATCCGATGAAGCACTACTCTACCCGGGTAAAAAGCAAGCAACTAGGTCGGAGTCGACTTCCGAACACATGCAGGCAATATCATTTGTATTTCGACACTTAATACGGATGGTGTACTCACGACGGCGAATAAGGCTTGTGCCTAACCCGGACAATGCGTGGATCGGGTCGATGACAGGAAATCTCGTACATACGTACTCAGTGGAAAGCGACGGGCATCGCACGCACCTCCAAACTATATCGTAGAAAACCACATCATTTCTGGCGCCTAATTTATTCCACCAATAACCTCCCACTATCCAACCCCTCACCGTAGGACATACTCTCGAATGTGATCTGACGCCACAGTGCAATCACAAATTCTTCTGCTTCTTCGACAAGGACCTGCATGATATGTAGGTGAGCGAAATAGACTATAGAAGACGCTCAATAGAGGCCTCACCGGTTCTAGCCCTTCAACAAGTTTATGTGGACCTTTCTTGTCTTTCAAATGTTCCACAACGAACATGACCAAGTCGTCGTCTTCAAGCTCACCCAGGTACTCCGTCATCTTGCGTTTAATGACAGGCTCAAGCTTGCGATCCACCAGTTGCTGTTGGAGTGTTAGCAATGCTTGAGGAAGATGGTATGTCCCAAAAGCGTACCTCGTTGACAGCATCCCACCGAACCTTGACTTTCCATAGCGTCTCCTTATCTGTAGGCACCGATTCCTTAATCTTTTCTAGTCTCTGCCGCGCCTTCTCTCCACTCTCATTTGCACTGAAGTCCAACTTAATCAACGAAGCTTTACGCTTGCGAGTTCCTTCCTCTTCTTCCTCTTGACCAAACACAGGTACCGAGGTAGCACCTTCCGTGGCGACCGGGGCTTTGGCGCTTGGTGCGGGTGCCAAGCTAACGTTTAACTTGACTGGTGCACCATCATCGAGAAGTAGGCCTGCCTTGCGCTGCTCCTCAGCGAGAGAACGCATTTCTTCCATTTGCCGTGCGAGGAATGCCTCTGATTCGCGTCGGAGATGCTCTGCCTCAGTCGCCTCAAGGTCACGTGACGCACGGTCTGCAACCTCTTCTTGCGCGAGGTGCCGGCGGCGAGAGGCTCGCCATCGTGATCTAAAATAAAGGGGAATTAGGGCGCGACATATGAACGACTGTATCAGTAACTTTACCGATCAGTGTAGAACAGCTCGTCACTCTCATCATCGTCCCAAATGTTCAGACGGGTATGCATTTCGATTTTATCTCGTTCTTCAGCTTCTTTTTGTAGTCGTTCTCGTTGAAGGGCACGTTCGAGATTAGCTATGCGTTGGCGTTCACGCGGTTCATACCGTCGCTCCCTCTGACGACGAGAAATCAGTAAAGGAGGACGACTAAGGAAGGAACAAAACACACATCTCGAAACGATTCATTTTCATCACGAGCCCTGGCATCCTTCCGATCCTGTTCTCGCTGCTCGTCCGTTTTCCCTGTCTCCCCAGACATCTCACTCTGAGGGACAAACCCAACAGGCTTATTGTAGCCTTGGGCACCCTGACCATATCCTCCATGCTGCTTAGGTGATGTCTGCTGCTGTCCCTGTGCGCGACCCCAGACTCGTTCTTTCGGCCCACTGGGGGCATTAGCGGGACCTTTAGGTGCAGCTATGGATCCCACACCACGTCCCGCTCCAAAGGCCGTAGTGTTACCGAAGGCCATGCCGCGTTCACGCTCGTCCTTTAACTTTTCTCGCTCTCGTTTGGCGGCGCGTTCTCGGAAAAGGGCTATTTCGGAAATCACCAGCCCACGTTGAGCTTCGGGGAGCTCCGCTTCTTGGAGATCGTGAAGATGGGGCGGAATAATATAGCGCTCCTTTTCGCCGTTTCCATCACCGGCATCCGCGGAGACTTTGAGCGTGTTAACAACACTATCAATCTTAGCCTTGGCTTCTTGAGTCTTTGTGTTGTCAGCCTAGAGGGACAGGCATTAGCTCATACGTGAATAAGGTTAGTATGAAAACATACATCCGTCGGAACTCGTTGTGCTTGGTACGCATTAATGAAAGCCGTTGTTTTCTCGTCTGCCTTGACCTGCGAGGCAATTGGATCAGTTTGCTTTACAGCAGAAAAATGTGTTTCCCTCACCAAGAGTTTTTTGTTTGCGCACCCGTCTTCCAGTGCAGGTAGTTCGACCCCATTCAAAAGCTGAAGTGCTCTCAGAGCACCCTCCGGATCCTGATACTCAGCAAAACCGAAGCCCTGTGGTTTGTTGGCTGGTGTGATTAGTCGCTTGAACGAATTCAAGGGACCACAGGCCTGCATATGGCAATGAGTGGTTGCTAATCAATACCATAGAAAACAAACACACTCCAAGCATTTCGTTCAAATGTGCATCTGTGATGCCACCCGATATGGAGCCTACGAAGAGCGTTGTTGTTCTCGAGGCCTGGGCGTTGACAAACTGAGGTTGCATATGTTGCTGCTGCGCGAGTGCCGCTATTGAAGGACCTTGGCCATAGGGAGTTGGGCGCATGCCCAACCCCATTCGATTTGGTATCGGTTGCATAATAACGTCCGGGAAAACGTGGGCTAACAGACAATTCGGGTGCACCAAATAGCCCAAAGGTCCTAGCAGAAGAAAAGGAGTAGCCAAGCAGGTCGAATTCTGACTTGAATGACAGTTCAAGGGAAGTGGTGACTTGCTGATGTCACGCCTCAATGTCACAAACTCAGTTACCTTGCGAGCCAACCCGCGGGCAGAGGAAATCGACCATAAACATGTAATATTTTCAATTGCTCTAATTAATATCTTCGCTACCTGCAGGTCACAAGCTGTGAGCCACACTATTTGCTTCACTGTACGGCATCGAGAAGATGGACATATCATCGAGCATCCAGCTTCAGGAGATAAGTACATAACTAGTAGTCCGCCGTGGAATTTTCTGTTGGTAGCTGATTAAATTCTCGAACACTCGGGGAGCTCAAATGCCCAGTACATGGACACATCAGAGTACTGACAAACGGTGAAGCTTCCAGCGATGACATAGCCCTTTGATCAAAAGGGTCGACCCAGAGTATTCGTATTCCGTCATAGGCCTTACAGTAAGCCTTGCTTTTGTAGAAAGTTGACCCGTTCTCCTGCAGACGATAAATTTAGAATTCGCCTTGCGGCGTCACGCTAATTCCGACCCTGACTAGACAGGCTCTCGTTGTTGTGTGGCTGCCTCTTCGAATCCATCTAATATTTGCCCAGCCCAACCCGGGATTCTTTCATTTCCATCGACTGACCAGATCTCTCAACTAATTTACTTAACCTAAGGCCGTCTCATTCATGTTTCTGCCAGATTTTCTGCAGAGGTCTTGAAGAGGTGTTCCAAGTGCCAGTAAGGGAAGTCATTTTAGACTCTATGCTATAAGTGAGTCATCCGAGTCTCCTACGACATTGAAACTCTCACCCCTCTTGGCCGCTTATATCCACCCAAACCATCTGGTCGCAGGAGCGGGTACTAATGAAAGTTGAATTCCAGTGGTTGGTGACATAAATTTATTCATTTTTTCTAAAAAATAGCGCGAGATTTATGTCCAATCCTCTCGCGGTCTGCTTTCGTAACACAAACTGCTATCCCTGTTCTCGATGCAAATGCAACTTCCGCTACACATATTCAGGTAGATATTTTAAAAAACACGTGCTGTCTTCGTCAATGCCATCTTTACGCTAAGTCTACGCCATTCTAGGCAATCATTTTAGGCAATCAACATCATTGGTAACATGTCTTTGGCTTGACGTTCCTTGCAGGGAAAACGAAGCAGTGGATCAAGATCAGAAGACTGAGTCAGACTTTCCGGCGGTGCAGCATTTACTGGACCTGTCCCAATCTTGCTCCAGCTGGTATAGATGGACCTTCTCTAGATGGATTCGAATGCGTCCCTCACATTTAGCTCAACTATCAATATCAACCCCTTGAATCGGGTGAGTTCCCAGTTGCCATAAACAAGTCATTCATAAAATTCACATATACTAGTATACAGTGTTTTGATAATGCGCCCAATACAGGTTATTTTTCGTATACTAGTTAATTAACTCTATGATGTTACTCAGTGGCTGCGGTAACAATGTTGGTACGATACACATCAGCCTACGGCCGCCTGAAGTTACTATTGCTTCGCAAGACACCCTCGCCCAAGCTTTACGACCACATCTTGACGCTGAATGTAGAAGCCTACGTCGTTTAGCCAGCGCAATGGCGTCTCAACATGCTTTATTTTATAACGGTATGTGCGGGTTTTGTGGACAGTGGGCTACTCATCTTTGGCGAATGTTTGCTCTTTTCCTTAGATAACTATCGTTCTTGAGACTCCTTTGGAGAGATACCGGAGGCATAGCCTCTTCGCCTCTCCTGTGTTCACAGGTGTGTAAACTAGAGTTTGTGAGTGCTATTGAAACCACTATATCGGCGAATGATGTCTTTTGATGGTGGTTTTAGTGCTGCTGGTAGGCGCGTGGCTGTAGCAGAAAGTTCGTCCTACTATAGCACTTCGACAGAGCCTCGGTCAATCCCTCCGCGCTCTCTTTCTTCTCCCCCTCCCCCTCTTTCCGCCTCCAGTTCTCATTCGATGCGCGAAATTGCCGGTGTGCCGCCTGTTGTAGCTATGTTGTTGGGTTAACATTGCAGACAATAATATCGAGTTCATGTCGTCGCCGCGCTGCTTCCCCTCGCCCAACAGGGGCACGTCTCACGGTCTACCGCAAACCCGTAGTTGGAGAATACAAGCTCGAAGCGCTCACAGAAGCTTGTCTCGCTCTCCATGTCTTAACGCAGGACTTTTTTTGGGACTAGATTGTAGGGAAAATGGGCATTCAAGTTCCGTGGGTGTATCCCTTGACTTCCTTGGAAGTGCTCCTCTTCACTCAACAAAATCGTACACCGTCCCTTCCTGTCCTGGTTCGGGAACAATAACTACGCAGTCAGTCGTAATAGCCATACTCCTAATATCTAGCCGTGACACATCTCTTCCGAGGCGTAGCAAAGACTGGACGAAGGCAAACGGCATGGGGTCCCGATGTTCCGCTGGAGCTTCATCGTATTCTAACGGCTGGCTACCTTCAACGCCTACGGTTTCTCTCTCTATGTCACGCTTCCACAAATTTTCGAGGTGATCAAGCCATGCGGACGGTGGATCGAGTTTTGAGTATTCCATGTCTTGAAATCCGCCGCCGACGCCTTCTTCTAGACACTGAAAGCGGCGAGTTACGACCCTGACGCGTGCGTCGAATTCGGATAGTCGAGCATGGAGACTGTCTCGTTCGTGAGGGTCTTTTGCAACCAAGGCTGCGGCTCGTTTTTGGTCAAAGTCGAGAACGTAGAACTCGCCTCGGCGGTATGTGATGACACGGTTTCCGCAGAAACCGGGAAATCCGGGTTGACTTGCAACTGCATGATCTAGTATTCGGGCATCATTAGAAAAGTCCCATACCATATGAATACCATCGGGTGAACGCGAGCCTGCGGAGTTCTACAAGATGTGGTTCGAATCGGCATCAAGTGCGAAAGAGAGATGATTCTTTTCAACGGGTACGCACTGAAATATTACCGCTGAGAAGGCCGCGTTTAAACACAGTAATCATGTCGTACTGATGTACAAGTATGTCGCTGGCTTCCGTTGACCCTGGTTGTGCAATAGCCTGCCCAATTAACCTACGCTCTAACGAGCTGGTACCAGGAGAGAACATTTGAGACACGGGCTCATCGGCATGAGCTGAGAAGCAAGCGAGAACAGCTTGCTCAGGGTCGTTATGGACAAGTCCTGCCATAGCCACCTTGTCACGGCTTAGAAACATGTAGTTTGTAGAATGCTAGTACGTGACCCGTCTGAGGCTGTCTGAGCTATCAGATAATTTTTCTTCTTACAAGGAGAGGTGCCTTGGGGTTTTGAGCTATCTTAATTCTTCTCAAAGTGCCCGAGAGAGTGTCCCACTCTATGATTTCGTCCGCTAAGAGAATCCAGCTGGAGTTGGTTTCCCAATCTAAGGTACCGTCCTCATCAAGTCGGAGGTGATAATTCGGATTATCTTCCAAATCCTCCATGTTTTGAGGAAGTGGGCCTCCCGAGGCGATACACATAGATATTGCTGTCCCGAAGCCTCGAAGCTCTCCGTATGCGGCCGCAACCTCACTTGTACACTCGCGCAGTATGGACCCGTCCAGCAAATGCAACCTGAACCTTAATCCACGAATACTTTACCAATCATGTGTCATCAACAATTCAGTGGATATAGAATCAAACCCACTGGCTGAGCCACTGTGCAGATGCAAAGCCATCTCCTACGAGAACGACCCCGTAGGCGGCGAAGTCGAGCTCAGCGACGCGGTTGATTACTATAGATGACGACCACTTGTTCTGACGCGTGTTGGCGACATAAACAGTGGTTCTGTGGTCGTTGTTCGTTGTGAATGCAAACCAGTATAGAATTATGCCGTTCAGGACGGATGTTCCTTCGCGAATCCAAGCCCGTGAATCCAACGTTGCATCGCCTGAAGGCCATATGAGAGAGCGAGTGCGCAGAGGCTTTCCAGCTAGCCAGTTCATCTCAACGATTGAAGCTCCCCGACTCCGACTAAAAGGAGGGGAGGGTTCTGTAGGCTGCGTCTTGGATATGCATGTGCTTTTACGGATTATGATTCGTAGTCAGCTTTTTGAGCACATCATAATCCTAATTGTTTTTTCCCTTTACGAGTCTCGGTACCCGTGCTTCGCACGGCGGGCGTTGCCCGTTTAATTGATCGGCAGTTTAATGCATCTCGCTCAGTCAAACACATTGTGGTAATTCAAATGTATCAGGTTGAAGTGACTATTGGATTTGATGTTAGTGGTTCGAAGGCCCCCATGTTCAAGTATCCCCCATGTCCAGGTATCCCCCATGTCCAGGTATCCCCCATGTCCAGGTATCCCCCATGTCCAGGTATCCCCTATGTCCAGGTATCCCCAGATCAGTACCATATTCCCAGATCATGGCAGGTGGATGGGTTGGGTGGTAGCCTGGCTGGGTAGCATTGGTGGACCAGCACTGGGTACCATTTGAGCTTGCTGACCTAAAAGCTGACCTAAACATATTTGATAAGCAGTGCCCACCGAGCTCGTTTTCATATAAGGTGACAAGCTTTGGTACCTGTGCTTCACATAGGGTCAATTGATCAGTAGGTTAATTGATCAGCAGGTTAATGTATTTTAGCAACTCAAATACATCTGGGTCAATCAAATCTATCAAGTTCAAGTAGCTCTAAGTAATACATCTTTATATACAATGTTAGTTGTTTCAGTACCCTCCTCAAGCAACACCCTTATCATTCTCCAATTTGTTCCCCTTGAGACACCTATATAAAACTGCCCATTTCCAAACACTGGATACCTCAAATCTAACCCAACCTTGCCCAGAGACTGCCCTTGAGCCATGTTGATGGTCATTGCAAAGGCCAAACACACTGGGAACTGCCTCCTGTGCAGCTCAAATGGCAACTCTCTCTCAGATGGTGAGATAGTAATCCTGGGAATAAAGGTGGTTTTTCCAGCACATGGTCCTGTGATGATCCTGACCTCTAACACTCTGTTCCTCATCTGCACCAAGCACAGTCTTGTCCCATTGCACAGACCCTGCTTCTGATCCAAATTCTGCAACAGTGTCAAAGGTACTCCAGACTTGACTTGCAACTGTGCAGGAGGAAGGCTGCCCATTTCTATGGAATTCAGATACTCCACAGGGTACTGATCTGCATCTTCAGAACCCTTGATAAAGTCTGCACAGTGGAAGACCTACTCTTCACCTGGAAACTCCCTAAGCACCAGAGAATTAATCTCATTGACCTTAGTATTCCTTGGACAGAGGATGCCTCTCTCCAAGAAATAATGGTCCTGGGCAGGCCTTTCAATGCCGGGATATATATATGTTATGGATGAGATCAGACACTGCGGGACTGCAGACCATGTGTTGGGGGAGTGAGAAGGTATGATTCAGTGGGAGGTCTTCTCCCTCACCAAGATCCTGGAGCCATGCTGCAAACCGGGTGCTTTCAGGATCATTTCTATCCATGCGTATGTTCTCAGTGAGATGGAGGACTGTTATCTTTGGCCAAAGAGGTGATCTCTAAAGGCACACTCCCACAATGTCCTCCTTGGTACCTTTAGGGACAATGGGGAGGGTTTGCTGAAAGTTGCCTCCAAATGCCACTGTGATTCCACCAAAGGGGAGGTCAGGCTGGTCAAGGAAATCTCTGAGGGTTCTGTCAACTGCCTCTATGGCAAAGCAATGCTGCATTGCAGCCTCATCCCAGATGATGAGGCTGGTCTGTCTTAGCAAGTTAGCCTTCTCAGAGTTCTTCTTGATGTTACAGAAAGAGGCCTCATGGATGGGGATGGGGATTCCCAGTGTGCTGTGAGCTGTCTGACCATATATAATGAGTGAAGCCATTGCAGAGGAGGCTACACAAAGCACAATCAGACTCTTCCCTCTGCAGGAGTGGACCAGAGCATTCTGTGTGAATGTTTTCCCAGCCCCACCTGAACCACTGACAAAGAAAGGCTTTTCCCTGAGGTTTCTCATTAGCATCTCTGGCCAATGCAGATGCCAATATCTGATCATAGACATTCTTTTGACCTGGGTTGAATTTTCCAATGTTCTGGCTCTCCTCCACTGGGTCATAGTTCCTCTGCTTAGCTACCAACCTATTTCCAATCAGGTCCTCCCAGTGACCCTCTACCTGAGGCATATCTGGATACTGGCTCAAGGACTTTCCATTCTGCTGGAGGATTTTGTCTATGAGGAAGAGGCCAAAGTCATAAACCTGATTGTCCTGTGGGTTCTGGAGATGGTGTCTGGTCTCAAGCTGATGTCTGAGGTCATCACATATGTGCTGCTTGAAACTGTCCCAGAGTCTCCTGGGTTCTGAGGGAAAGCAAAAAGCTGGGATGGTGACAAAGAGGTGTCTAATCTGAGTGCCTGTTTTCATAGCACTGGCATCCTGAAGACACAAAGTCCACTCCTGATTATCCTCCAGAAGACCTCATGCCAGACAGGCCTCCTTGTAGGTAGGATACTCTATGCCATCTACCAACCTGAGCTCCTCAAAGGACCTGGCCCCCTTGACCACCATGAGGAGAGTGTGCAAATAAAAGCACTCTCCAGAGGCAGGGCCTGCCAAATGAACACGACCAATGCAAAAGCCCTTTTGGCAAGGTCTCCATGCCTTTGATGCTTGGTGCCAAGTGAAATGCTCAGGAAAATCCACATAGAGCAGATTGTGTGCATGAGGGTGGGTGTCATTGGCCTCAAAGTAAGCCATGAGCTTGGTCTTTGACCTCTCTGCCCTGCCCAGGATGGTGAGCTCATCAGTGTTAGGATCAAAGGTGTTCATCTGCTGGTCCTTTTCATGGAATGGCAGTACCATGACAGCAGGCACCTGGGTATGAATCTCCCTCTCTAGCAACCTCCAACAGGCCTCATGAGCACTGACATAGCAAGCATCTAGGTACTGTTGTATTTCATCCCTGCTGATACCAAACTCCATGGTGGTGCGATCATGCCCCTTGTAGAGATACTTGTGGATATACTTGATGCACCTCACATTGAAGGTCAGCTCAGTATTGATATGGCACAGGAGTATGAGCAAGAGGATGGGAGAGTTTAGAACCACCTATCTGTTGTCCATCATGTGACCTCTGACATTGTGCTGTCTTCTATCATTGCAACAATGATACCTTGGATATCCATCCTCATTCACCAAGGTTTCCTCACAGAAAGGCTTTGGAAAATGTTTGCTGCACTTGCCATCTTTCATGCAGGGTGCCCTTGGATCCTGATCACTACATGGGCCATGGGTCATCATGTCACAGACCAACTTGTAAAGCAGGGGATGTGTCTCTGGATCAGGGAACTCTGCTAAAATAATAGAATTGACCTCATGTGGATGTCTGATCTTAGAGTCTCTGTCAAACCAAATGAGGAGGTGCATATTGTCATGACTGCTGTTTTTCACATCTCGAGTTCAGCGAATTGCATCAATCCCCCCTGTGTCCTTCCATCATGCAGATATTGGCAAGGCCTCCACAGTCTATCCCTGTTAGATCCCTGAGATCTAACACAAGACTCCAAACCTTTAGACCTCCGAACCCTGAAGTAACTATTATATTCCATTTTAGTTCTTGTTGTTTGCCTCTTAGAGTATAATCCTCATTCATGACCCAAAGTAGAATGCTTGTACATTACTTGATCCAAACCTCTGACCCTATTCCAAACTCTGATTATTATTTGACTCTTATATCCTTCTTGTTTTACGTTTATGTCTTTCTTGTTACATGTTCTTAGGATACAATTAGGATATGAGGTATTAATAGTCCTCCAATCTTGTATCCATTCTTTAGTTTGAATATTGACTTATTTCCTTGTTACCAACCTCCAGTCTTCTCGCATCACTATCTCTGTAGTTAGATACTACTAGTGATACTTCCAAGTTTGAACCTCTGGGTAACCTCTGAACCTCCAATCTCTGAAATTACGGACTGAATGATAGTAGGTGGTGCAACCAATAAGTTGAAGCCAAGTCCCTACCCCCCTTGCATTACTTTGAAGTCTGACCTCTGAGTCTCTGACCTCCGAAGTTCCAGGTAATGTCTGTGAACTTAACAATCCCAACACTATTTGCTGGTCACTGAACATTATCTTCCCCATTAAGCTACAACACCTCACTTTTGTTTTGCATCATTCACATCCACCCTGCAGGGTGCAGGGCCACTGACCACCTTGCTCCATGAAGATGTAGTTCGACCCTTACTCTGTGTCCTAGCACATGCTACTAGTCCACCGTGTTCTGTCCCTTCTCTATCCATCCCCCCTGCATTTGCTTTTACTATAAGTACTTCTATTCTGCCTGTATCATTCCTTAGTTCAATTATCATATGTCTACCTTGTTATTTGACCTCTTACTAGTAGAAAAACCCTTAGTAAAATGATCCACTGCCACATTGGTAGTTGTGCCTATTGGTGAGCTTGAACCTTTGATCTTATTCACTGTGCCCCCTCTGGGGCATCACCAAGACTGCTATTCAACACTTCACAGGAGTGTTTGGATGAGTGAAAGGAACACCTGAACTGGGGTGACCTTTCCTTGAGGAAGTGTGCTATTTATTGGATACTACTCCTGGGTTATTCACTACGACTGTAGGCCCATGTCAGAATTACACTGACATTATATCTTTACCCTAAAATCCAATCTTGACACATGTGTGGGAGGCCCTCTTCTGGAATTCTATGGTGTGGATGTGAGTGATGGTTCCCTCCCATATTTTGTCCTTGACAATCAAGTCAAGGAGGTATTTCTTTTTGAGGTGGAACACCGGGAACACCAAGTCAGGTCTGTCCTGAATGATTTGTCCAGGCAACAACGCATCTTTGATCTCTTTCCAGTTGGGATTGGCGGTTATGGTGATAAACAAACCAGCCAGACCATACTTCTTTATAATAGCCAGAGAGTTCTGCAGGTTTTCCTGCATGTCCCATGGGCCTCCATGAAAAGATGAAGGCATAATAAATTTGCTGCCCAAGTTGTTTGCATTTTGTATATCATTGTCCATGTGAGGGCAACCTAAGCAGATGCTCTACACTCAAGCAGTGCACTGGCAAAGGGGGAATCCTAAGAGAAAACTCTAAGGGTCGCCTTTGCCCACTAGCTAACAGCTATGTACCTTGGGCATCACAACTCTGTACCTCCGAATCCCAAATCACATAAGCAACAGAGGTGCTGAACTACAGACAGGGCCAAGGAGGTGTTTGGAAGCTGCCAAGGGACTGATCTGCACAGCTCTTGAACAAGAGGCCCAATGCTGAAGTGGTACTGGGTGGGGTAGATTTCAGAAGGGCTGTGTACACTTTGCAATACTTTACAAGACTTCACAGGAACCTGCAGGACTTCAAGGAGTTCCCCTCACATTCACTTTGGCAAGGCTGCAAACACTTTGCAGGACTTTGCAGGGCGTGGGAATGTTTGCATGGAGTGGAATGTACATTGTGAGAGCTTCGCAAGCTTCGCAAGCTTCGCAAGCTTCGCAAGCTTCGCAAGCTTCGCAAGCTTCGCAA